>BMAO01004923.1:0-33066 GCA_019973975.1 Trichonephila clavata
TGTTAATTGTTGAAGTAATTTGTTAATTCGGATTTTATTATTCACTAAATCGCGAAATTCGTTAAACAAGGTTAGGTAGGTACATCGAGATCCGACAGTATTATATAATGTACATACTTATATACTCAGAGGCGTAACGTACATGCCCGCAACCCCGTGGGGCCAGGATTCTAGAGAGCCCAAAGCCTAGCTGACGCTAAATACGTATTTAACCAATTTATAAAACATTTAAAGCTCTTTTCCGCTATTGTTAAAGATTAGGACCCGGATTTGGAATATTTTTGTCAAATATAAAAGAAATGAAATTTTAATGTTATATTTTGACTTCGCTATCTTATAAAGCAATGATACTCAACCTGCGGCCCGCGGGTCGCATGTGGCCCGATGGCCTTTCTGAGTGGCCCGGCTATGGTCAATTTCATTAAAAAACTCAATTATTTAAAAACAATGTGCTAAAAATTTAGCGGGAAATTCTATCAATGAAGCAATCAAATCTATCAATTTTTCTATCAATTAGGTTTTTTTTTATAGTATAATGTAAACAAGAGGCTTGGTCATGAATGAAAGGAAATTGAAAATATCATATAACTCCAGAAAAGAATGCCTACAATTAAATATTTTTTGCGTGTGTTTAATAAACGGGCTTATAAGGTATTAAAATAAAAGCCGAAAATCTAAGTTTTAATATTTTGATCTATTCCATAGGTTCTCAACCTTTTTTGAACTGGCGCCCACTTTTCTAGCAAATATTCGATACCGCCCCCTTTTCTAGTGAATATTTTGATACCGCCCCTTTTTTTAGTGAATATTTCGACACACCGCCCTCTCCCACTCTAGAGAAATAAGAGTATACATAATACATGGTAAAACAAGAGAAGTTTTAAAAAATATCCTACTACTAAAAGAATATGTTTTTTAATTTCATTTTTTTTCTAAGGCCCCAATTTTTTTACTTGCGAATTTGAAATATCTTTTGCCACAAATATATTTAAATGTGTAATATTATACTTTTTAGTCATAGGTAGGATATTGTTGGAATTGAAACGCTACTGAATTTCTTCTTCATTTAAAAGAGTGGAATAAAAGTTTTAGCTTACCTGTTATAAAGACAGGCAGGGGTTTTGAGGATACAAAGTAATTCATAATAAACTATTGCTTTCAAAATAAATATAAATTGTGACAGTTTCAGCCTTTAAAGAATCACGTTAATTCCTTTTTAACGTATTTAATTATGTTTTTTGGATAATATACGTAATGGAATGCAGTGGATGAAACATGTTTCCTACTGTTCACAGACAAAGACAACACATGCACTATATCATTAAATTTAATGTAGGTTTGAATGTAAAAAGTCATCTTTAAGTTTTTCTTTTACTTCCCGAACTACTGTAATATGTGAATTTTCATACATGTGATATAGAAGTGATTTAAATGAATACAATCAACATAAGTAAACAGTATTAAAGTTTACTTTTGTTAGTACATAATCAGCGTGTTTTTTAGTCTTTTTTGGTTAATCTGCTCAAGCCCCTCCGTCCATCTCAATGCCCCCTAATTTTCTTTGGGTCTCTCACTGCCCCTTGAAAGCCCAAACGCCCAAAGGGGGGGGGCGTTATCGCCCACGTTGAGAACCTATGATCTATTCTGTTCCCTCCAATGCTCTGTTTTGGTCTTTTGTATTTTCTCCCGTTAACTCATGTTGCAGTCCGCGTGAAATATCTATCATATGTATGTGGCCCAGCGGGGGGAAAGGTTGCGTACCCCTGTTATAGAGGTAGCATATTTTATCATATTTCTTATTTTTCTGCTGATTTGATCCATTTTTTTCTTGTATAAAATGTGTTTCGCGTTTTTTCTCCTATACCGTAATGTTATATGTGCTACCCTTTTACGTGTTACATTAAAAAAATAAATAATGACGGATTATTTTGAAATTTTAAAAACACTATATATTATAAACAGATGTGTGAATTATAATGTTGCAAATTTGTTTGAAAATTAAGGCATTTTTATGTCTTAAAATATATTCTGTGTTTAGTTTAGACTCTCGAACATTTTATGAAGACAGCCTTAAGGCAAAACCTGACTTTGCAGGGGGAGGGGCTAATATTCTCCGTTACGCCACTGCATATACTACCCAGATTACTCTAATGATCTAACAATAGATATATCTCTTGTAAAAGGGCGATGAATTGATAAATTTTTTATTCACTTGCGAATTTTTCATCATTATTTCTCCACACATCCATCCAATCTTTCATCTCTTCAAAATTCAAACTTCTTTCATCTCTTAGATTCCCAAAAATAAAATTAAAACAATAGATATATCTTTACTTATCAGATTCCAACCTCTCATTTTACATAAATGATTCCGCCTGTATTACACGAATCTCTTTCATAGCACTTGAAAACAAATGATACTAATAAGCACCGCTGGTGTAATAAAAAAAAGGATAAAATCAGATTCCATCTCTTCTATTAATTCTCCGGTTTGAAAGATCTAATCTTCGAATGACTATCATCAACTACTGCAAAGCTCCGTCTGGCCAGCACAGAGAGAGAGACATCAGCGGTACGGAGATATATTCTTAAACGGAATTTCGTGATGCGATATGCAAGTCTCTCGTGAGAAAACCATTTGCTCTTGCTTTTAGGAGACCGTCGCGGATCGTATCGCAGATAGCTCCTGTTGCTAACAATCTAACAGACTGATAACCCACATTGCACCTCCATAACTCTGCAGGGTTGAGAGTCAGGCTATATTTAACCAGCGTATTATGTGCTTTAAAAGAGCGAGAGATCGCTATCGCTGTACCGAATAATACGCATGGTTAGAATGTTCACAGTGAAAAATCTCCCTTTCAAATATAATTATGCTGCTTGGCAATAAATTTGACTTCAAAATAAACGGCAATTGATTTGTTCAAAAGATTCCGCTTTGAATTCGTTAAGGCTGAGTTTAAAGCTTTCTTTAAAGCTACTCGACTAAAATTAAGTGGATTTAAATTTTTTAAGTGGATTACTTGCCGAGGTTCAAATTCTATAACTGGTGTATTTATATAATGCATAAAACAAAAAGAAAAGGCATCGGTTATTGATTATACTTCTATTGTGGACTTTTTAATTTGAAGGGGTATGTTAAAGTGGCGATACTCGCAAGATTAATTATGCAAAAATCTGGTTGCCACTCTCAATTCATAGTTCCATAATTATTTTCATTGTGCATTTTATCACGTGACAAAACCAAAAAGTTTTAAGCCTTAAAGTTCTTGTTGCATTGGATCAAAGTTAAAGCTGACTCAATGCAACAAGAACTTTATTTGCGACTCATGTGAATCACAGAGCGAAAAAGAAATATTTAACTATATAAACAGGAGGGAAGGATACAGGATTTTTATGCATCTAATATAAAAATTTAAATTTTTTGTTTTCATTAATTTCAACGATAGCGATTATAACGATTTTCCTTGTTTTCGATTCTTCAATTCATTTGCAAAACATATTCTAAATTTGGGGGGAAATATTTAAATAATGTGAATTGTTGTTGGCGTGCCCATGATGTGCAGATTGATAAAAAAAAAACAGAAGCTTTAGATCGCTCCGATGCTGTGTTCGACAGCTTCGGAAAACTCAACAGCTTTATTTTAGAAGATCAAATTTTCTGGGTCTTCTGGACTGATCTTGAAAAGCCTGGCTTGAATTGCTGGGCAGCTGAGGATATGTTGTTGAGACAGTCGAACATTAGAGCAGTTTGGGCAAATTATTGGGGATTCACGAATTATTGGGGCTTTGGGGGTTCACGAATTATTTGATGAGGATATATGAGACAAGATCTAAAAAAAAAGGATGTTTGATGCATTGCTTTAAGAGAATATTTTCCTCATTAAAATGATTCCTAAGATAACTGAAACACTTACAATGAATTCTTGTAACTTTATCAATTATTTTGCATGCAGACATGATAAATGGGTTAAATCTAATTTTCCAGAAACAAAACATAGCTAACATTCTACAGCAAGCACAATGACAAATAATACCGGAAAAAAACAATTCTATTAGTATTGTCTTTATTTGTAAACTGTCTAACACTTAATACATATTTTTTCCAATTCAAA
This sequence comes from Trichonephila clavata, assembly GCA_019973975.1. Classification (NCBI taxonomy): domain Eukaryota; kingdom Metazoa; phylum Arthropoda; class Arachnida; order Araneae; family Nephilidae; genus Trichonephila; species Trichonephila clavata. The sequence continues at coordinate 4,116 of BMAO01004923.1, forward strand.
CTAAATGCATCAAAAAATCATAATGCAGTAATGGCGGTAAAAGTAGTTATTATCTGGAGTTAAGAAATACTTTACATGTAAAAAAATACAGCACTACTTTTAATGTTTATTAAAAGAGAATAATATTATAGATAGAGTTATAGTAGAGCTTTAATTATTATTAAGAAATAACTGACATATCTGAATAAAATTCATTCTTGATTCTTTTGCATAATATTCAAAATTACCGCTATTAATAATGATATGTCTGGATTCAGGAAACAGATTGAAGTAATCTGCATTATGAAAAAGATACTCGCAGTATGATGAAGTTCCTTCATTTAAAATACCATAACAGAGCCCAGACACGAAAGGAGGATTGTTGATGGAAACGTTAGATTGTCCTATGACACTATTGTAAGGTGGAAAAAGAGTTTTCAAACTGATTACTCATCGTTCAAGAAGTAAAAGCCCATATCTAGAGAACAATGCTGCAACAATGCGAATAAAATGGCGAAAGAAGCTTGAAATCTTAATAATGCCAACTTTGTCAACTTTACTTTATTGGATGCAAATGCTGTCACAAATTTCAAATTGAGAGAAAAGTCAATTTGTAATACCGGACTGTTCCTGCTTACATCTGAAACCCCTTGTCTACTAACAGACCCGGCTAGTTGTGTGGGAGAAACTGAATAATCAACATACATGATTTCAATCTAATTAATTTATATTACCAAAATATCAATCAGACGCAATAACAATCTAATTAAGGTAAATAATCAAATAGTAGAGCGCGGAGGTGAGATTCAATAACACGGGGATACTACTAAAGACCCTCAACTGATTCTTCAATAGCTTAAATACGCTCATTATAAACTACGTCGCACACGAATAAGCTAACTTCTAATTAATCAAGACTCATGATACTTGTACTCCTATGAAGCGGATCCTGCACTTGAATCTTGCAGGAGATCTTTATCTGGATTTAACCACTGTCATTGGATCCACTCTCCGTAATCCTTTTCGTGGACAAACTCCAAAATCTCTTAATAATTTCACGATCCTTCAATCTTCAACTAATTCGCTAACTCACTTGCTACTATTTGCTTACTCCAACTTGCCAACACTCAAACTCGTGAAAACAGAATTTATATAATATACTTCATTTATACATAATCACGCATTCTTGGTCGGCGAAAGTTAGTTGAGATAAAATATTTTCCCCCAGAAGAATCCCCAAAGTATTAGTATAGTCGCGGATAGATCCGTCACAAATTCCTCTAAGGCATCAAATCTGTATTATAAGTGGAGACCGCCTTATAACAAAGACCAGGTCATCACAGAGGAATCAAGTCTGATAAGGATGGTAGAAGAACTTATAGGAATTGTGATAACTGTTCAGATACAGAGTTCACACCTGCTCATATTTTTGACTGTCCAGCTATTTTTGCTGCTTTACAAGAAATAGGGATCCTGTTTTCGTCAACAAACCTCTATATGGATAACATTGAACAGATTGCTAGGACAGTCATCTGGGCTCATGGCACTGTCATATTTGGTCCCGTCATGGATACGACATCATCAATGCTGCTACAAAGGAAGAAAATAGAAGACTTCAAGCTATTTGCGCAAGAGCAACTATCCAAATAATCATGAATGAGACAAATCACAATGATGGCAAAGTGTGGAAAATTATTCACAAAGAATTAGGTCCTATTATTACTGGCTTCTTTTTAGAAATAAACATGACACACATGCTGCAAAAGAGATATTGAATCTTTAGGATCAAGACGAAGATTATTTTTTGGTCACCTGATAACAATGAACATTGGAAATATCAATATATTTAAAACAAAAGAGAGGAGAGAAAAAGTATAGTAGAAGCACATTGATTTATCTCTTCCCAAGAAAAGTAAAATGCAAAAGTCTGCAGGAAAGGCTATGATGTCTGTGTTTTGGGGGTACTCGTGGAGTTATCATAAGAATCAGGGTCCCTGTTCCGCTTAGGCAAGCTGGGCACGTACCTAGAGCGCACAAGATTTGGGAGTGCATAAAACTGAAGTGTAGAAAAAATTAAATTTACAGCAAACGTACCACCACCTAGCGACTCATGTATGCGTTATATTTGAATGTGTGTGCGCGCGTAACAATGGAAAACATCTATGGGAAATGAAAAGCTGAACAGTCTGATGTTGCAATGCTCACAAAATGATAATACAACTTAAACTGATAACAATAATGCCATTAATGATTTTGCAATGATCAAAGCTCGAAGAAAACATTATTGTATAGTGATTCAACAAAGAATACGATGTCTAAAAGTAAGAGATAGTAAAACGATAAGCGAGGATAAAGTTGATATATAACAGTTCATGTAATAAAGTATACTATATACCAGGGGTTCCCCAAGTGGTCTATATGGACCCCCAGGGGTCTATGACGATCTGCAAGGGTCCATGGCAGTGAAAAAATAATTCGAGGGTCCATGAGTTTTAAATGGGGGTCTACGATAGCTTAAATCAGATTGTGACTTTAATTTTAATAGAAAATCTAATAAAGTGTAAACCATATTTACCTATTTAACAGCTTTATTTACTAAATTTACTAGGTTAGTTTGCAGTTACAAGGCAACAGTATACATTTTATTAAAAAAGGTCTATCATTTCAGTTTTTCTTGCTAGAATCAAGCTAAAGGAGTATAAAACTGGATGTCGTGAATTTTAACAGTTTCTAAATTTGTCACAATCTGCCAAAAATGACGTTTTAACCTATGTTCAAAATTTAAATGCCCTTTACTCAGGTTTTGAAACTAGGTTTGAGAATGCTTTGACCATGGTAATATCACAGTAAGTAATGAATTCATGTTGTCAAATTTAAAAAAAATGTCTGATTACAAAAAGAACTTATTTTAATAGCCCTAACGAAGATCTTAAAGTAAAGTTTAGAAACGAATGTCAGCAATTGTGGCTTTAGAAAGATATACCTGTTATTTTTTCGAATCATGGAACATCTTAAGAAAGTTTTTAATTGCTTTTCCAAGAGAGGAAAAGTTTCAGCATGGTTACCAATCTCCAAAATAAAAACAGAAAAAAAAAAAAAGAAAAATTGGATCCTACTAACCGAGGCAGGTTGAGGGTTAAACCTGAAAAGATTGATGCCAAATGTTAAAAATGTGTTATTGAAGCACTAGATTCCTCCCACCTATTAAAAACATTTGTTTGTTGCTCTTTTATTTTACGTAACAATTATTTTATATGTTAAATTAAAATTTAATTAACTAATTCACATGTGTTTCTTCAGTTTTAAACACACTACTTAACTCCAACTAGAAACATAAAACTTTTAAAGTAAGTAGTGCTATACCAGCTGTCAAAAAACATTTAAGTTGATAAATTTGCAAAAATTTAATATTAGGTAAGTAGGGGTCCTACACAAAACCGAAAATCATGGTAAGGGGTCTATGAGACAAAAAAGTTTGGGAACCTATGCTCTATACTGTAATTGCAGATGATTTCATTAATTTACAGTACTAATTCACAAAAGGTTGAGTAGTCTGTGATGCAGTAAGGTAAAAAATAAACGAAAGTAGCCAAACCATGCTACTGTCCATTCCTTAAGTTGCTAGTTTCCAGTACGGGACAAGGTGGGCTCATAGTTGATGGATAAATGAAAGACTGCCCAAAGATCAAAAACAAAGAAAGCGAAAAGAGTAAGAGAGTTAAGGGAAAACCCTCTACCGAACCAAAACTGGCAAGGTAAGAACTGAAGGGTTGCTATGAAAATAGTTGGGGGGGGCGTAATAATTTGAAGAGCCTAGGGCGCCGGGATGGCTAAAAATGGCCCAGATAAAACTTTTTGGAAAAATGTCATATCATCACTACACCGTATCATCTCACACTGCTAAAAAATTATGTGATGTTCTAATTTAATAGTAGGGTCACCAGAAGCGTCCTTCTTGCCACCATTACATATGCTCACTTACCTGGAGGCGTTATTGAGGAATCAAATATAACTTTGCAATATCCGCTCTATTTTCTTGTCTAATCTCACTCCAAGCAACTTTTTTTATTCCCAGAAATAAAATAAAAAGTATATTGCAATGTCGGTGATTTGATACAACACAAACGATGTCATTCAAGAAGGGGAGGAGGAACTATGGTTTTGTGTGCAATCTCTCTTCTGAGTTCTACAATGACGGTCTTCAAATGGGGGATAAACATTGGGAGAATGTGTAACTGTACGTCTATTGTGACTATGTAAAAGAATTCTTAAGAGTAACAGATAAAAATCAAGTTTCTATTTAGAGTCTTTTTTAAAAGTAATTGAAGCTGTACGATCCTTCTCGTAATATATGTTAAATAAGAAAAAAGTTTTGGAACACAATTGTGGAAAGGTCTTACATGTTATAAAAAATGACGTGTATATAAAGTTGGTAATTTCCATAGAAAAAGCAGTCTATCAACCGAACTTCATCTTTTTTCTGGATTTCTTATAAACATTTCTGCTCCTTTTGTACAATATAAAAAAATAATATAGATTCTAAAAACAGGAATAGCAAGTAATAGATTGAATTTCAGTCAAGTATTTTTTTTAAAAAAGAATTTTGTATTTTTAATTTTAAGATATCCGACTACCCTAAGATTGTGAATTTCGGCAAATATTGACAATTTTTTTATGATTTTTTTATAGGCCATTTTATTAGCTTTATAAAAATACCAAGTTTATTATTTTCCGTTCACTAGAACAAAAACTACAAGCGTTTTAGTAAAAGCAGATGCCATTACTTTAAGCAAGATATGTCAAACTTTAAAACGCGTTTTACTCGAAATGTGTTGTTTTGAAAATTCTCAAACGGGGACAGCAATTGCCAAAAAAGTTTTGAAAATAGTTAATTGAAATTTTTTGTGTATGATCTGTATAATAGTAGAAGTGTTTTAACCTTTAGATTTATCAATCACTGTTTTATTACAAAATTTACAGTCCCTTATGTTAATATATAAAGGAGAAAAGCGACTCACTGACTGACTGACTGACTGACTAATCACGATATCTCTGGAACTATTCAACCTACAGACTTGAAATTTCGTAGACATGTTCCTTTCATAGAGTAGACATCAGCTAAGAACGGATTTTCCGAAATTCGAAACGCCAGGGGCGTTACGGGGGGGGGTTAAGGGGCGTTAAAATAATTGTTTCCATGTTTAAACTACTTGATGTACAATCTTGAAATTGGGTAAGCAGATTCCTTTCAGAGAGTAGAGATCCGCTACAAAATGAGTTTGGTGAAAATCGACCCCCAAGGGGCGTTTCAGGGGCTTAGGGGGCGTTATAGATAATTATTTCCATTTTTAAACTATTTGACGCACTGTCTTTAAATTTGATATATATATAAACAGATTCCTTTCGTAGAATAATGATCGGTTACAAAACGGGTTTTGTGAAAACAGACTTCTAAGTGGCGTTGCGGGGGATTAAGGGGCGTAATAGATAAATATATCCGTTTTTAAACTACTTCACCTACCTGCTTGAAAATTGGTAGGTAAGTTTCTTTCCTGGAGTAAATATCCGCTACAAAATGGGTTTTAGGAAAATTGACCCCCAAGGGGTGTTGCGGGGGCGGGGGGTTTGAGGGGCGTTATAAATTCCGATTTTTAAGTTACTAGACGTACAGTCTTGAAACTTAGTAAGCAGATTCCTATTCATAGGGTAGAGATACGCTACAAAATGGGTTTCGTGAAAATTGCCCCCAAGTGGCGTTGCGGGACTTAAGAGGCGTTATAGATAATTATTTCCATTTTTAAACTATTTGACGCACAGTCTTTATATTTGATAAATAGATTTTTTTCATAGAGTAGAGATCAGCTATAAGAAGTTTTTGTGAAAACAGACCTCAAAGTGGCGTTGCAGGGGATTAAGTGGCGTAAGAGATTAATATTTTCGTTTTTAAACTACTTGACCTACCTGCTTGAAAATTAGTAGTAATGTTTCTTTCTTTCAGTAAATATCCGCTACAAAACGGGTTTGGAGAAAATTGACCCCCAAGGGGTGTTTCGGGGGGTTAAGAGCAGATATAAATACTTATTTCTGTTTTAAAACTATTAGACTCACAGTCTTGAAATTTGGTTAGCAGATTCTTCTCATAGGATAGAAATACACTACAAAATGTGTTTTGTGAAAATAGACCCCTAGGTGGCGTTGCGGGGGTTCAAGAGGCATTATTGATAATTTTTTTGCATTTTTAATTAATTGGACGCACAGTCTTCAAATTTTGCTAAGCAGATTCCTTTTATAGAGTGCAATTCCCCTAGAAAATGGGTTTTGTGAAAACTGACCCAGTAGTGGCGTTGCGAGGGCTCAAGTGGCGTTATAGACAATTATCCCCATTTTTAAACTGTTAGACGTACAGTCTTGAAATTTGATAAGCAGATTCCTTTCGTAAAGTAGAGAACCATTACAAAAGGGGTTTCGCGAATATCAACTACCAAGTTTAATTTCGGTAGATTAAGGGGCGTAATCGATAAATATTTCCATTTTTAAACTATTTGATCATCCTGCTTGAAAATTGGTAGGCATGTTCCTTTCATCGCATAGAGTTCCTCTAACAAAGAGTAAAACGAAAATTGACCCCTAAGGATGTTTGCGAGGGGTCAAGAGGAGTTACAGAAAAAAATTCCTGTTTTTAATTGTTAGACTCATATGCTTGAAATTTGTTAAGCATGTTTCTTTTGTTGAATAGGGATCCACTAAGAATACATTTTAAGCAAATCAAGTTCTGCGGGGTTGCAGGGGGCTACTGGGACGTATTGACAAAAAAATTACTTTTTTCGAGCTACAAGGCCTATAATAATGAAATTTGGTTTGCATTTTTCTTTTGTTGAATTGAAATCCGCTAAGAGCGGTAATTTTGGAAAACGGCTCTCAACGGGATAACGGGGATATTGATAGTAAAACTTTTGCTTTTTTTCTGTTAGATTTAGACTTGAAATTTGGCTTGCATGTTCAATTTACGGAGTAGAGGAATCCACTTGGTTTTTGAGTTACGAAAGAGCAAACATCATTCTATACTTCAATTTTAGAGATTTTTAGAAAATACAAATTAGATGAGCTCTGCCCTTTTTTTTTATCAACAGGTGACAGTTTCAGGTATAAGTATATTTTTCAATTCAATCGAATTCTTAATGCTAGGACTTAGATATCAAAAATTTATACATATATATAATCAGTAAAAATTTATAAAACATCATGAAATACCCAGCGAAGCGGGCGGGTAACGGCTAGTGTTAATATAATCACTGTTTTCTTAAGCAATTTCATATCATAACTAAGATTAATTTCTCTAGTTTTTGTAAAAATTAAAATATCTCTAATCCTGAAGGTCATTTCAAAAATGAATAACATAGTAACACATTAGATTAGAAGAATTGAAAATTTGTTCATAAACGTTTGGTACAGAATGGGCCACGTTTAAGTTATTTTTTGTAACTTTTTACCCATTTTTTCCCATTTTAGTAATAATTTCTTTTTCTCTTCTTAATTTTTTCATATTTTTCTTAAAAAACAAATGTACTAAGCAAATCTAAAAAAACAACAAAAAAAAAAACAAAAAAATCCCCATACTTCCATTTTTTTTAAAAAGAAAAAAAATTTGTCGCAAGTAGCTGCGAGACAACTAAGCATTAAGTTTTTAATTCAAAATTAAATCTTTTTTTTTTCAAGAAAAATTTTAATCATTAATAAATTGCGTAGTTAAGTAATAAATCCCAAAATATTTGCAATGGGCATAAGAAACAAAAAGGTTCTTATACAAATAAATTTTAATGTTGTAGAAATCTTCGTTTCATTTCGTTTGCATTTCCCATAAGCTCTATTTATCTCCCAAATACATTCAATATATGATATCAAAATAGGGGTTAATGTATTATACGAACAGTAGGAACATATAACATTAAAAAAAGTTGAGCAATACGTATATTATATTAGAGTAGTGAGAACATGTAACAGCAATGAAACTTTTCTACCTATAAAAGGTTTTCCAGGCTTTATTTCCATTCTTTCATTTTGGGGAAGTCTTAATAGAAAAAAATCATAAAGCTGTGTGTGTGTGTGTGAATAGGGAAATTTTTTTAAAAGAAATGAAAGGAATACGACGTACTAATTTTGTACCTAAAAAGCTTATGAATTATCATAGTACATTTAGTATGAGCTGTCCCAGACTTCAGAAGTTAGATGCCAATACCATAGACCACATTTCTGATGTCGTAACTCGGAAATTTTTCAAAAAAGAAAGAAAATGATTCAACTAAGTTAAAAGCATGAGGGAAGACGAATGGGCCGGCGAGTCGAGGCAGCTACAGAGGTCGAGGTGCGAGAAAGTCAAATTAATTTCCATTAGTTTACTTACGGTGGGGAGGGTCAAGGCTGCCCATGCTGAGCGTGACTAGCGGCCCGTGGGAACACAGATTCCGACAAAGATAACACATCGCTTGCCTTGAACCGACGTTAATTACCCCACCAACATTCGGAGCGGGGTGGGGCCAAGAGGGGCCCACCCCCGCTCGCACGAGACGGCCCACCCATCGATTCGAAGGATGGACTGTTTGATCAGGTATAGATTTTTCGATGCGTCAACTAGAAAGGTTGATGGTTTTAATATTTCATTAAGTCATATGTTAAGAGAGCACGCACACATTCGAAAATTGTTTATTGTTATTTATACTTGAAAGACTAATCATTTTTGTAAATAGTGAAAAATAAGAAATCTGATTTTAATAATTGTTTGACTCATTTATGATTTCCATACATCTGTTGTGTGTGTGTGTGGATTTTTGTGCGTTGAATGAAGCGGGACTTGAAACTCTTCTTTCGTGGTATAGAGTGAACGTTAGCATATTGGACAGTGACGTAGCGGAGACAATTAGGGCCCCCCTGCAAAGTCAGGTTTGGGGCTCCAAACCGGATCTTACAATGGGTATTTACTTGGCATCAGTCAGACTTTAGGTCCCCTAGAATCTTTGCCCCCCCCCCGCAATACGGGGGTAGCGGGGGTGTACGTTACACCACTGATATTGGGTTACAACATCTGGTTATGTGTTGATCGTGGCACAAAATTACGAGGATTATTCTCGGGTAATCATCGTAGCTCTAGAACGCAATTAATTCATACCAACGCATACAATCGCATACTTCTTCCAGGTTTGGAAAAAAATGCCTTTAAAGTTTATTCCCATTCAGTGAATTTCTGAATATTCAAAGAACATATGTGTCAGAAGTATTTAATTATAAGGATACCAATCTAAAGTTAGAAAAACTGCCTTTTCTGAACGTTTCGTTGTGAGAAGTACTGGGTATGTTCAATTTCTTTATATCGATACCATACTAGGGATCAGTGTCGCACACATTAACTTTTCAAGGGTCAAAAGTTGACCATTCTCATATCATGCTCCAATATGCCGCCGACATATTCTTTTGAATTTGTCGATTTTCAAGAACAAAAAACAGTAAAAAATTAATTATTGAATAAACAATTAACATTAATTAATAAAATTAATTTCTGAATAAACAATTAACATTGATTAATAAAATTAACTACTGAATAAACAACTAACATTAATTAATAAAATTAACTACTGAATAATTAATTAACATTAATTAATGAAATTAACTACTGAATAAACAATTAGCATTAATTAATAAAAATAATTATTTATAACAAATACTTAATTAAATTGTAGTTACAATAGACATAGGATTATAATCAATCGAAAAAAGATCAAGGGCTTTGAGGGATCTGGACCTTCTCCCCCCCCCTGTGCATCACTGCTGGGGGTGCATTACAAGCTATTGGCGCAAGATCTTAAAATTTAGGATCAAAATCATTTATGAAGAGAAACTGCTGTTAAGCCCTCTCACTAAATTTCTGCACTAAGTCAAATGAAATTTCAAGATCCAGTTCAATTTCTTGCAATAGTCTTCTTATTTATTAGTAAATGGTGTTTTCGAAGAATAACACACAAACCACAACCGGATCATAAGAAAACTCAAAACAATATTTCCAGTATCTGAGATTTCTCAAGTTGGAAAAAGATCCCTATAACCAGTGGCGCACATAGACTGCTCTCATGGGAGGAGTTACATTTTACGAGTTAAAAAAAAAAGTAGCCGAAAACGCCTAGACATAATCTTCATGCTAAAACTTAAAAACCTGTTGGTCAATGGCAGGGGTTTGAGCCCCAAACTCACCCTTGCCCTTAACTAATACAGTTTGTAAGAACGTGAGAGAGTGGGAGTTGCAGTAAAACGTGTCACATTATGAAACAACATAAGGACTGTTAATGACGAACTTCGTAATTTTGTAAGACTGAGAACAATGTTGTGTGTTATTAATAAGATTACTCTGATTTGTAATTTTAGTATCTTAAAGAGGCCGACTCTTAAGAAAAAGTTGTTTTTTTTTAACTATATCAACGTATAATTGTAACACTATATCCCACAAAACCTGTAACTATAATTGTAACACTAATTTAGTGATAAATGAAGCATCTATAACAGAGTGGCCAACCTTTTGAGGAAGAGTGCCATTATTTGATAAAATATAATAATGCGTGCCACTTCCAACTTTTCCAGCAAACAAATATGCAAAAGTGGAAAAATGTTACCAACAGGCTAATTAAAAGACTTTAAGGAAATAGCAAATTTTTAAATGCAAGTCTATGTAGTCGGAATTAAAAAATAATATAATAAATAAGACGAAAGTGCAAGCACATGCCTTATTGTTAATAAACTTTTTACAAGTTCATTTAGGTTAGGTATAAAATAAAATTGTATAACTTAATCAATTTAATTCAAAATGGTTATTAAAAGCTCAGTACTTAATGTGACTTTTTTATTTTATTATATTTCATAGCAGAAAATATTTATTGATAAACATATTTTGATCACAATTTTGAGATTTTTGGTCTGAGACAACCACACACTTCAATTAAATTGCAAAATACGGTTATTTATTGCCATCTTTCAGTCCCCCCCCCCATTTTCCAGTAAGTCTTCACGTGCCCCTGATACAACTCCAATGTGGCCACCCCTGTTCTATATAGCCGGCAAAATAATAGATTCGTAACAAATGACAATGATTTTCTTGCTTTTAAAATTCAGCGCAAAGAATTTTGTTCGGTATAAGGGAGCTTGGCGTGCTTTAAATATATCGTGACTTCTAAGTCTAATTTTGGCATAATGTTGATACAAAAAGTGAAGTAATCTAATAAAGCGGAGTAGCTCGAAAATAGAGGCATTTAGTATAAGCAAAGGCAATTTTTTGAATCCAGTGTACATTTGCACGGCTAATAGATAGGAAACAAGTACTACTAGAGAGGTATAAGTGAGGTAAGAAATAACTGTTTTAAAATCGATTAAAAATTAAGGCAAATACTTGCCAAATTTCCTTATGATCAACAGTTTACTAGTTTAATTTTGTTTCTCCCTGCGCTCACAAGAAAAGGACTTCCACCCCCCTAAAAAAAACATTCGTAAACTCTTGGAAACGAATGATAATCTAATGATTCTGCTAATATAGGTTTTCATAACATAAATATTTTTATTTCTAATGAGATTCAAAAGATTGTAAAGGTTTTCCAATGCCGCACACAATTTCCTGAATTTTTATAAAGAGTTTTCATTGAGTGTTATATGTATATTGCAGAGCAAAAGAGAGATACAGATAAATTTGTGTCTCCTTTCTGAGATGATAAGGATGAATGAATTATTTTGTTATGTTAAGATTAGGTTCGATTTAAAATTATAACTCTAAAAATTATCCTCTATTATTACTTTTAAATAGATAAGCAACAAATTAATTCAAAACACTTTTACCGTAAAATCCGGCCTATAACGCGCACCTATATTTTGAAGCTGCAACTTTTAAATTTTAGATATATTCGCCGTATAACACGCACCCCCTTTTTTACGAATGATCTTATGTTTTGAAGTCATTTCTTCGAGGTATTATTCCATGCTTTAGAAAAAAATATAGAACACTTCTAGAACTAGAACCCTTTAAGTTTATAAGGATTGTCATTTCTTTTAAATAAACAGTATTTCGATATATATAGAAGTCTAACTTTTTCTGTACTTTATTTTTATTTTTATAGCTCTCATTTTTATATACGGCGTATAACGCTCACCCGTACATTCCGATCTTATTTTTTGTGTTAAAAGTGCCCCGCCGGATCTTACGGTATCCATTTTACTCAAGATGGGCCGTGGTAGCCGAGCCACGAATTTCTAACCAGCATTGTCGAGTCATGGGTTCGAAACCGGTAGCTACTGAAGACCCACCATATGAAGGGGCTAATGCAGGTTAAATTTGTCACCAGTTGGCGTAGTTTGAAAAAGGGGTGTCGATGTGTCATCTTATGAGATCCGTATACTACAGCCCTCGTGTTTCTTTAAATTGCGACGTAAATTAAAATCAAAATTTTTACTTAAGGCTTCCGTCCACCGGCCATTTTGAATTCGTGATCGTAATGTTAATCTTATGGGGAGGGGGGGGGGATTTCTATATATATTTTTTTCCCTAATCGAAACTGGATTAGTGTATCGGTTGTACCAGTACATTACAGTTGACAAACATTAAATTGGTTTGAAATAAATACTTTGAAAGTTCTCTTTAGTTACCATATGATTTATTTCATCCTTGGTCTTAGAGATGCCTCACGGGATCTAAGTTATTTAAATTTTATTCCAAGAACTAAAAATGTTAGTAACTTTTTGACTTGTTGGAAGGAAATTTGAAATGCTTTAAGTTGTTTTTTAAAAAATTTCATAATTTTTTAAATACTCCCGTGAAATTTGCCTTAAAGACCATGTTACATTATATGCACATAACTCAAGATATATTCGAGCAAAAATGTTTCCTAATAACTTGTAATAAATTGATACATAAAATTAAATATACCCTCTTTCAAATGAGCCCGTTTTGATACACAAAGAAATAACCCCTTTTTAAATTAAATGCTTCAAAAATTTAACATTGAAAATGAAATGTTTTAATTTTCAAAAATTAATGGGTTTTTTTCTTTTGTGACCTTGTATTTACTTTTAGTTTCAAGAATATAGTAGTCTAAAGACCCATAAATTTTAACTGAAATACATCTCTTCGAAATACGATAAACATAAAGAAAAACATTAGACACACACACAAATCTATCCTTAAATTAAAATCAAAAATACCTTTAATTTTTAATATTAATTTCTAAAGTTAAATTTTGTATGCTCATACAATTACCTTTCTTTTAGAAAAAAAAAAACTTTTCGTTTGTCTTATTTTTGAAAAATGCTGAAATCGTCAAATATATATATAGGGATTCTAAGATTTCTAAAACAATTATAAGTATTTGTCGTCCATCAAATGTTAATGGCAAGGATTGAGAAAATCTTTGTAACTTGGGGGACAGCTCAGAACCAAACGTCTTTGAAATTTTTTCAAATTAACGATTTTAAGTTTTCATTTGGGTTCTGTACTTGACATCTAACATTTAAAAGCGTTGGATGGATAAATCAGTATACATTACATTTTTATGCTTGCAGTTTTGTAGATTATTGTTGTTAGTCATATTTTGCTGCATAACTAGACCAAATATTTAGTGTTACACGATAAAATTAGTGCATAGGTCTCATCTGTTCTGCACAACGAAACAGTTCTAATATATATATATATCTTTTCATATTTTTTTTCAAATAATAAATTGTCTCACGTGGAATTTTCATAGTAATACGAAAACTTATGAATTGATTATTTATTGACCTGCCTTTACTGGTAATATCTCTGTATATTAATTTAAGCTTTACAAGTCTGTAAACCATCTGCCTTTGCAAACAGCTGACACATATTATTTGTGCAAGATGATTCTTGCTATGTTTTTTTAAAAAGGTACTGAATGTATTTGTATCACTCTCTGGTAGTGAATTTTCTGATTGTATATATTCTCAGCAGCCATCTTCTTTTATTTCACAAGCGTGTTCTAGTAGTATGGCGGTTGTAGTCAAGAACTCTCGTCATGAGTAACTATACTTACCCTATTGCTACTAACACATTAAATCTATAGAGGCTCAAAGCCTTTCCATTGTCATAGTGTCTTACAAGGGGAGGGCACGACCAAGGAAATTCATTTGGGGACAAAACTTTGTGCAATAGTAGTATTCCTTATGGTGTTCAACCTTCAATGTAATTCCATCGAATGGGCAGTCAATTCGGAGAAAATAGCCTTCGAAATTCATGCTTAAGATTTTCTACAATTAAGTTTTGATTACTTTCAGCGCCATGGTTGGTAGAGTAACTGTTTACCACACGGTCGGCCTCGGTTCAAGTCACACGATTTTTTTTTAATTTTTAAATTTAAAAACAATTAAATACAATTTATTCAAAAAACATTATTTTATATACTTATAAAATAATTAAATTAATAATATATAATATGAGAGAGATATATTATTTTGATTATATTAATTATAAAATAATTTTTATAAAAATATATTTTATGTATTGATATTTTATATTGTATTTCATGCTATAAAACTATTTGTATTTCCATAAAAAAAAATATCGTAGTTAGTTTTTCTCAAGAAAAATTCAAAAATTTTGATAAATTCATTGAGTAATAAGTGATCATTTTGTTTATAAGTATGTTATCTTAATTTTTTTTTCAACTTTAAGATACGAAATTCAGATGTTCTATAAATGAAGCATTGGTGTATAAAGGTATCATTTTTAATATAAAATTAATTTCATTGCAATATATAGAATAAAGAAAATTTTCAAAATGTTAAAATTTTCTGCAGGTGTTGATAAAAAATGTTTATATATATATATGTACGAGTAGATAAATATCTTAATTTCTTTCAGACTTCAGACAGATCTGAAGAGGAGTGCTCACAAGAGCTGCAGAAAAGCATGTGCGCTTGTTGATAGACGCTGTTTTTAACTCATTTGGAGAGGATGTACTGGAGAATCATAACAGTTTTTCCCCCCATTTTAGTCAGTGAAGACACATAATAGATCAGATATCTCATTTAAATCCATTTGATTGGAGGGGGGGGGACCACCATTACTGGATTACTTTTATACATCATGATATGAAGATTGTATTGGTATTTGTCAACTGCCTCTAGAAGAAAGTGGATCTTCGATTGATGAGGAAGATGTTTTTGAGCCAGTGAGCTGGAGGGATTGATATTTTTTATCCAATTCTTATAGAAAAGTACAAGGAAAGGATGGAAGGTGACTATTTGCTAGACTTTTTGGCTCATCTCAACGATAAGAAGCAAAAAATGGCATTGCAATGCTCTAAATGTAGCTATTGCTGGATGGACTTTTACACCCATATTTGCACAAATTTCAAAAGCAAAACATCTCAATTTCCAAGGAGAAGTATATATAATTTGGGTTTGATTTCATATGAAACTAACAATCCATTCTGTTCATGAATCTCATGCAATATCTTTTAGATTTGGAGAATCAGATACAGATTACTTTGTGCCCAACACAAAAATGTTGTACTGTATCTCAGAACACTAAAAAGTGCTTTGAGTGCAGGATTGCATGATAAATGCTCTTCCGAATAGTAGGAAAAACAGAATGTCAAAGCCTGAAACCATATTTTGCTTTTATGTTTCGTTTTACTGAATTTTGGTTAAGTTTTTCTTGTATTCTTGGTTTTTCAACCATATGATTATTCTGTGAATATTTATGTTAAGATTATTTATTTCCTTCACCCTACTGTTGATTTTATTGTTCAAGTGTAAGGCCAATAAGTTATTGTAAAATTCTTAGAATTCTCACTTTCTAATTATGTACTATATTTTTTTAAAAATTGGTAGGAAAGCTTACTTTTCTGTTGAAACTGCATTATTTCTCAGTACATTTGAAAATTCCCTGACAATATTTCAAGGGTTGTGTGCACAAATCGAACTTTACACATACATATCAATCACATAAAAAGAATTTTTGGAAATTTTTATTAAATAGTTCTTATATTTTAAGTTTTAATCAATTAATACTTTGTTACCTTTCGATTATAGTGTGGTGTTTAAAAGGTTAAGTTCTTTTTAAGTGAGCTAATTATTTTCTTAAAAAATCTATCTAAAATGTTTCCACTTTTTATCTCAAATTTGTATGGAACTTAATCTCCTGGTACATAGTGTAAAATTAAGGTTTCTTCACATATTTTATGGATACTTTCCACTGGTTATATCAATCCACAATAATCATGTAAATTCTTTATTAGCTATCACATTTACAATACAATGTGTGAATATATTTAAAATATTAGTGCAATAATTCACATATGTAATAATTTTTCACAGCACAATACATATTTAAAAAAGATTAGAAAAGTAGAGAAAATATTTTTAAAGTAAGGAGTTCTAACAAATTTAGCATTTCACTCACTTGTCTATTTCAATCATAATTTGGTAATTTTGAAAATGTCTGGAAATTAATTCAAATTAAATCTAAAGCAGCATTTATGACTTTTAAAAAAAAAAAAAAAAGCTAAATATATTATTTGTGTTCTTATTCAAGATCTAATTTTTAAAAAAATCATTTTAGATAGTTTTCCATTATGCAAATGAAATAAAAATCACAAGAGAAGGAAAATAAACTGCATATTTATAATAGTAATAAATGGGGGAAAAGAAATGTTTTATACATTATTTGGCATTATAAATGAAACTAAACAAATACACTAGAAATAAAAATTTCTTTTATTAAGATACTGAATTATACATTTAAGACAGGTTTTTTCAAGTCACCAAATTTGAGCCCTTGATTGCATTCATTGAAAAAAAGCATATATCAACAAAAGAAAAAAAAATGCAAAGTATGGCTTGAAATCTGTACAATAAAGAAATAAGGAAGGTACAGGTGTTCTCATTTCATGCATAACACTCAGATCACAAATCCAAAGAGCAAGTAAATTGTGAAGAAAACATATTCTACTGATTCAAAGGTAGATTGCACAAATATCTTCTATTTAGTAAGAATCTAAAGTATAAAATAATATATTGGGGAATTTAGAAACTAAAACGCAACAAATGTAGGGGGGGGGGGATAAAGAAAAAATTAAATCCACTGAATTCAAAAAAATTAAAATACCAAAACTGGCAAGAACACATGTCTTCTTTTTTCAACAACTAAACAAAGAGGAAATTATAAAATAAATAGATATTATATGACGAGAATGGCATCACAATAATTGCCAGTTAGGCAAAGTAGTAGATTGTTCCATGTTGTGGGAAACCCGTTCAGGTATATTGTGACTCAACCACAGTTCATGAAGCTCATCATAACGTTCCCTGCAAAGATGAAGAGGGTTTCCACGATATAAACCTTGATCAGTTTCTCCATATTCATCAACATAAGGAGGTGCAGTAAAGCAGCCTATGGGTTGGAAAAAAAATACATGTAGCAAACAATAAATATCAGAATAAATTACAATCTCCTGATAAACATTGATACATTCAATGAAATAAAAGTAAAACTTGTTTGAAAATTATTCTAAATTGAGAAATGAAACTACAATAATTGCTAAAAAGTTAAGTTATACCTTGGATTTTTAAATGACTTTTTATTTAAGGCATGTAACTTTTGTCAAAGTAGCAAAAGACAAATTTAAGACGACTCAGAATTCACATTCATTTCCAAGATTTTAATGAAATAATTTAATTTTTTAGTATATGACAATGAAAAAAAAAACTTCTTAGACTTAACAAAATTATGACTGCATCCACTACATATGTATCAAACTAACAATAAATAAGTTTTAGAATGACAGCATTGTAAAATACAATTTAAAATAGAAACATATAATGGTATTTTTTTTCTTTTAATACATTTCATTCTGAGAATAAAAAAACAGCAAAGAACAACATGTAGAGGGTACAAACTGCAGGTAGCGTATGATTGAGTAATCAAGATTCAATATTGCCAGGCAAAAATAAATCCTTCATAGAATTTATCCAATCATCATCAAATTTATTTCTCATAATTGTAAAGGGAGTACATATACTATTTAATTCTTGATAATATGTCCATATCAGTTCTTAAATGTCACAGTGTAATAGATCAAATACATTCTAAATGGTGACAAGGTTCATTCTAAATGAAAACACAAAATACAGAAGTTATTGAAACCTTTATATTTTGTTGTATATTTTATTTTAAGCATAAAAAAGCATATGAAAATAGACAGGGCATTTAGAATTAAACTCAAGAGTAAAAACAGATGGAAGAAATTTCAACTAAAGGAAAATTCTCACCTCCCACCAACAAAGATAAACAAAATTATATTTTTTTGTTGATGGAACATAATTTCAAAACATTTATTTTTAATATAATTTACCATACAATCAAATATATATTCACTACTGTACACACATGTTAGTGATTGATTTATACTTGATTTGTGAGCACTGTAGCTATGCATGCAGATATTAACTAAATTTGAAAGGAAAGTTACTTCACAAAACATATCTATAATGAATACTAATAATCAAAGCAATTTTTGTATTTTATACATACATAATTTAAAAGCTTACCTTTATTTTTATCTGATAGGAGCAAGATCTTACAATCTCTAATCCTGAGAAAAATACTAACTCCTGATCCACAATAGAATGCATGGTAAGTGCATGCACCCACCAAGCTTCCATTAAGATCTATTTGGCAACAGTAGCTCTGTGAACAGAGCACTTCACCACATACGAGGCACATAGTAGGGTTGCGACTATCATCTCCATCTGAATTAGGACAGGTGAATTGAGACACACTGTTGATAAGGTCACTGTAGTCAGAAGGTAGAGGAACTAGTTTATTTATTGAGAGAGGATGACGCACCAAATTCTCAGTTTCAGTAGGCTCTGTATTCATGAGCAAATGCAATGTGCGTGGATGTCGAGCCCAACTGGAAAGAAAGACATGAATGTAAATCTAGATAATTCTAAGTATTCATATACATATCAAAAGTAAAATAAAATATATTCCTCTTATGATCACGTGTATGAACAAAAAAACAACTAAAATTATGATTTATAAGTGCTTTTTTGTAAATAGGAAATAATTAAGAATTTTTCAATCATACAATCAAACACTGCGAAAAAATTTAGAAATATAGAAAAATTATAATTGCAAAAATCATTTTAATAAATTTTTCTCTTTGTCTGTTTCTCTCATGAAAGCCAACTATTCTTAAAAAAAAAAATTTAACCATGAGAATAAAATCAAGGGATTACTCCAGCCCTAGTCTGATTAATCCTTATATCATGTTCTTTTCAGTTTTAAATATTTCAGATACAAGTAATTTTGTCCGTGTTTTATATAATATGAGACAAAAGAAACATAATTGTTTCATAACATTAAACAATATATGAAATTCAAAAGTACCTAGGCATATTTTTTCCTCTGATGTACAGTTTTATTGCACAAGTTTGATATACATTTACTGATAAACTTTATTTGAAAATGATAAAATAAAATTCTTAAATAATTAATTATTTTTATTTTTTGAATAATTATTTAAGAATAAAAAGATGAATTGATTCTTGCAAAGAATTCTTTTAAAATGCAATAAATTATCATAGAAATATTTTTAGATACTCTAATGCAATTTAGAACTGTCAAGTTCTGATTTTCTCAAAACATTTAGAGAATAAAATGACAATATTTTAACTAAAAAAGTACCATCTTCACATAATTAAAGATTAATAGTGTTGTTATAAAAAAATCAAGCTAAATGCTTTAATCAATATTTTACCTCAATGCTAAATGTTTTAAAGAAGTTGAAGCTAGGAGTTCATCCAAAGTAGGAGGTAATCCAAGATAATTACATATACTCTCAAATTCATTGTCTCTCAATTCTTGAAGAGCAGGAGGAGCTGGAGTATCAGTCAAGACATGAAAGAAGATGGCTGCACACCTTAAAAATGGAAGAGAACCAGATTTCAAGCAGTGGACAATAGTATGTCCGGACGGAGCAGGATTCCATTGGTCAAACCCTGCTGCAGTCCTCACTTCTTCATAGAAGAGCAAGGCAGTTACGCTTTCACCATGAGGGCCAGAAGATTCACTGACTGAGGTTTGATTGTCTGTTTCCATTTTCTCTTCCTCGTGAAATGGGTATGTAAGAAGCACTTGTACAAAATGGAAGGTTAGCATGACATGCAAGATGTATTTGTCCAAAGTTGTTCCAAGGGGATGGTGGATAGCTTTGTCTGCTTGGGAATGTTCAAACAGAACGGGCATAGATAAAATAAGGAAAGCAAGTACAGAAAAGGCATCCAAGTCTAAACAGCATTGAGGACTGGATAAGTAGTGCTCACTTAAGAGTAGGTATCGTAGAATGCGAACACAGTTTGTACGAATGACATCTTGGTTGAATATTTTTAGACTGGTGCCACAAAATCTTATGATACCATCAAGGCAAAGAGCATTTCTTGAAGAGTGAGCACCAAAGAGAGCTTTCTTTTTATCCCTTAAGAGCCACTCCATGGCATGGATAGTATAGGTACAAGATGCCCAAGCCATTGATGAAATTCGGACATCTGTAAAGTCTATATCAGCATTAAAGCCAACCTATAGAAGAAAAAAATTCACAAATTCATGAACACTTAAATGCAGAAAATATGTTTTATGAGGAATAACCAGAACCAAAACATATACATATAAAAATAGATAAAATAATGAATAAAAAACATTAATATGTAACATTTATCATACATTTTTATACAATTAAAATATTTTTTAAATACTCATACATTTGCTAGAAATACATAGTAACCAACATTCTAATTTAAAGGAAAACAAGTATTCCTTTCACATTAGAGATATAATGCTAATATACATAAATACGTTTATATATTAAAATAAATTTAAAACTAAACTTCAAATAGAATGTAATGGATTAAAGAACGCAGAATGAAATAATATGCATTAGTTAGATAGTATTAAAAAAATATACATAATGTATACCAATTATACACAGCAATTTCTTAAAAATACTTACCGTATAAGTGGCTTCAGAGAATAGCTTCATCATGTCAATTAAATTTTGGGAGAAAGAGGGACCAGCTTCATTTAAACTTCCATTTTCAAACATAGAAAATAAGGCTTTAAATTTTTCCCGATTTCCTTCAGGTAATTCCTTAATTGCATCATCAACACTAGAGGCTTTGTAGTGGAAAGGATAGTGCTTTATCGCATCCCCTACAAATTGGTATCATATTTACACAATGCACAATTGGAAACATTAAAAACTCAAATCACAATTATAGTTTTTTTAAAAAAAATTAAATTCCATTTTTAAAAAAATGCAACACAAAATCATACAACTTTTTATATAAAAGAGCTATCAATTAAAAATGTCAGTCATTTAATTTCAAAAAGATATGTTAATTTGAAAAACCATTTTTGAGAAGAAAATGTTGTAATATACATTTTACTTTATAGTATATTCTTAATAAATTAATTTAAAACATCAAAATAAAGCATGTCATACAGAATAAGAAATAAATTGCAATAAAAATTATTTCACTAATAACATTTTATAAGCCACATTGTTATTTAAAAGGCAACTTTAGAGGAACTTAAATAAGGTAAGCCTGTAACTTAAAGAAGGTTAAAATTAAGGCTAAAGCTATAATTATTACTTAAGTTTGTTCTTAAAATACAACTCACCATCTTCAGAAGGATGCTCAACTTTTTCAAAGAAACCTTCACATATTTTTTTTAATCCACCAAGCCAATCATCAATGAATATATCATTCGTACTTGAAAAAGCTTCTGATGATACAAATGTTGATATTGGTGGAATTAGAGGAATAACACTGTTACTTAACCTTTCACACAGTGGACATAGAAATTCCTTCTTTTCAACATCAAAACTAGTATGCCGTCCAAATCTATTCATAAAATAATTTCTATAGTAAAAACATGCTGAACATAATTGGAATATAAAATGATAAAAAGACTAGATTCTTAGCATAAAAACTGTAACAATGATGTATGCATTTTAATTTTAAATAACAGCAAAATACACAACATTGCTGATTTTAACAATATCACTTAACACAAAATGTCAAAAGAAAAAGTACATTAATATTAAATAAATATGAGACAAAATCATAATTAACTTAATCACCTGCTTTTTCTGCAATTTCACAAGGGCACTATAAACGTAACAAAATTTGCTCACTCTACGATTTCCCAGACTTGTTTTTTTTACCCTTATTTAAAACTATATATCTCTGTTTTAGAGTCAGCATTACATTCTGTGCAATATTTAGAACTTTTAAATGCGGTTTTGGTTAATACGTGTGGGGTTATATTTTTCTACTAAATTTTATGTACTTGAAAAGGCTTCTGAATTGGATTACTTGCTCTTATTATTTGTTTATTATGAGACAAGGCTTACCAGAAACACTCCAACAAATGACAGAACATATATTTCTGATGAAATATCAGGTTCTAAAAGAGAATTGAGTCACTCTGAAGATAGGAATAATAAGTATTTAACAGATCCCTCTCAAGATAACAATGAATCTGAAGACAATGCACTAATCATCAAAAAGATTCAGTGGTGGTACAAAATAGATATGAAAATATTATATAAAAATGGTTAAACAATTTCATCAATCTGTCGAATGCTTATGAATTCCATGCAAAAGGTAAAGCTTCCAAGGCTTCTCATATAAATAACTAAACAAGGAAACCATAAGTAATTCAAATGGAAAATCAACCACAAAATTACTACGATTGACAGCTCATTAGTTTACAAAAGCTCCACATATATGACTGCAGATGGAAAAACTCATTCCAAAGAAATTTGAATTTGGTGCAATGAATGTGAAATATATTACATATACATAGGGCTTTGTTTGAATATTATTTGGATGTTTACTTTCTAGCATAATTGGTGTAAATATGACATTTCAAATCAGTACACATATTTTGACATTTTTTAAAAATTAAATAGATGTATAAATCTAATAATTTATTTACAGAACTTTGTCTTTATATTAATATATCTACAGCTTAGATTCATGAGCATTAATTTTTAAGTGTGTGTTCAGGAATCTATTCTTAATACTTAAAAAAATTTTATTAGAAAAATATGTGGTATTTTTCAACTCCCAAATATTTGTCGGTTTCAAATATGAAATATATATTTATGTATTTGTGGATACTTAACTGAAAAATTTAGTTACATGGTTAAGATATATCAAATTTCATGATTTTAGCCTTAATGTTATACTTAAAAGAAATACGGCATAAAAAAATAAAAAGTTGAATTTTTATCTGATAAAAATGCACAATTAAATTCAACTCAAAATCTCAAATTAAAAAAAAAATGTTTAATCAATCTTTAACCAACATTTAATAGTTTATAAAGTATATGCAACACTTAGCAAATTTTCCTGTATAAGTTATTCTATATCCATGGATTTAACGAGTTATAGACAACGATTGACAAAACAGATTCCAAAAGAAAGCTAAACTTACCTAACAGGTCGTCTTTGCTCTTTATGTACAACAGATTCGAAGAACTTTTGCCAGCAATCACTATGCATTACATGTCCACAGGTACTTGCATGTACTGACCAAAAAAGGTCAGCAGGCAAAAGAAGAGGATCATATGAAGCAGGATCCTTCAATTGATGCTTACGATTCTTGGATAAGATGGATGATCTTTGCACAAAAGCAGACAAAACCAGCGCCCGACCAGAACAACTAAGTTCTTGGTCTTCTCTACATAAAATACAGGTGTATACTTTCGGAGCTGGAGTTTTCCAGTTAGAATCTCTTTTGAAGCAAACAGGATCTTCATTACATAATTCAGAATAGATATCCATTTCAGATTTTGAGAGAGAATCCTCAATCAAAGTTTCTTTAAACATGTCAGCATGCTCTTTGATGAAGTTTTTTTGCATAGCTGACATTTGTGCCATGATTCTGGTTCGACGTGCAGCAGCCATTTCAGTTTTACGTTTACGATCTCTAGCAGAATTTCTGATTGCACTAGTAGAAGATGAAGCCATATCAGTATCTTGCATTTTTTCTTCATTTTGTGTATGAAGGCTTTCAACATACTTGAATTTGTTGATGACCCAAGTGATCAGGTCCTTCTGAGTTTCACCACAAACATCCACTCGAGGACATTTCAGACATTCATCTAACAGGTTCAAAAATCCTTTTTTAATGGCTTTGGCAGTAAAACAAAAAAATGAGTTCTCTCTATCAGCTTTGGTGGCACGTTCTTCCTCATGTAGAGCCAGTCCAATAAGATGAAGAACTTTTTCCAGTTGTGTTTCAGAGAAGGCAGATGAGTGGAGATTGAGAGTTCTTTTAAGAATCAACTCCATAATATGAAGCAAAACATCACACTGTAGAATGTTTGTAATAATTGTAAAACGAGGACAAAACTTGGGTGGAATAGGAGGAGGACAGCAAACCTCTTCACAGAGTTGCTTCTTCCTCTTCATTTGTACCTCTTCTGCTTTAGATTGCTCTTCACGTGTGTAATGATAATAAAATGGGTTGAAACATTTGTAAAACTCAGGCTTCAATTCATATTTTCCAACTCCAGGACCATTGGCCTTTTTAAAATCAGCTACCCGACTAACAACA
This sequence comes from Trichonephila clavata, assembly GCA_019973975.1. Taxonomy (NCBI): domain Eukaryota; kingdom Metazoa; phylum Arthropoda; class Arachnida; order Araneae; family Nephilidae; genus Trichonephila; species Trichonephila clavata. The sequence continues at coordinate 28,765 of BMAO01004923.1, forward strand.
CTTTCAAAGGTAATATCTGAAGAAGGATCCTTAGGCAAAAGTTTAAGTAACTGACTATGAGGCATGGGCTCCATACAAAGAAGTTGAATTATTTCCTTTTCAATTCTTTCAGCTTCAGTCACTTCGCCTAAGTATGGAGTGAATCTTTCAGACAAAATAATAAGAACCAGACTAAGAAATTCCTCAGCAACTGTTATAACTTGTCGTATGTTATCTTCTTCAGGTTTACGAGATGAACCATCAAAACCTTCATCAGCCCAATTCAGTAAACCATACTTATAAATTAAATGAATAAGAAATTCATTACTTTCAATCATTGATGCTGCTATTTGAAGCATTAATATATCTCTATCATACATTTCATCTCGAAGACGCACATTATGGTAAAAATATACTTGATTAAGCAAAGAATACCCATTTCTTCTCCACATACCTGCTCGAAATTGAGCCAGCATAACTAAGGTTCGAAGTGGAAGTTCCATTAATTGCTCAGGACTGGGTCGTTCACAATTTTCTATGTTAAAATTTGAATCTTGATAGGTAAGATTAAAATATTCCAGACGTAACAGAAGACCTGCAATAAATCGAACCAAAGGTAGATGAATTGAAACAGGTTCTGATGCTACATCATATTCGATACAGGATGCTGAATGATCAGCTAATTCTACCCCAATAAAATTACATTTAGGCTGAGAAGAGTCAAAGTGTCTAATATTGGATCGAAGTGTTTTAACATAAACTGTGTAGTCGCTGCAACACATTTTTAGCAATGAGGTAGCCAGAGGTGCAACTTTTAGTTGAAGATTAATTCCACTCTCCCATTCAGCTTCATATTCTACATGTTGTCCAACCTGTCGTACAACAGGATCCATGTCCTGCATCAATTCTAATAGTTCAAAGAAGCACTTCATACCACTGTATATATTCCTTCGTAATGAATCATTCCACTGAGGTGGAACAACAGCCACTAAGTAGCTAAGATCATATAACATATATTGTGCTCTCCTGAAACTACCATTACTCACATTCCTTTGAAAGTAAAGCTTCTTCGCAGAATTTACATGGCATCTCTTGCACTCTGAAATGAAAGTTCGCAAAATAACACTCATTGCATCATGCTCTTGAATAAGAAAATGAGCCAAAGTAGGCACTGTAAAAATTTGTACAGATAAGGAGGTTACAGAAATTGAATGGTCGTGGTCATCTGCTATAAATTCCTTCATTAAAGTTGGATAGGCTGTAATGAAGGCTTTTGAAAAAACTTTTTTACACTTCATGTCCATTAACATGCCAGTAATAAATAATTGATGCCACTGATTTCGGGCTGTTTTCCACAAACTAGTATCAGCACACATTACACTATCTAAAAGATTATCCTCTAGTATTTCTTCAGTAAGAACATGACAAAAACCTATATAAGAAGAAAAAATACATCTTACAAGAGAAGGGATTTTAAAAAAAATCAAATATTTTAATTTTATTATGATAGACTAACAAATTATCACTATAGAAACAAAATTTTACCTCTATTCATGCTAATTATTGTTTGTAGCCAGCTAAGCAACTTCAAAGCAAATGTTTGATGAGCAATGATTTCTGTATGCATAACAGAGACCTTAAGTTTGCTAGCAAGACGTGAAGTAACCCTCTCAATGTAGTGTCGAATCTGGTTGCATTCAGTAAATGAGGAACACTTAACTATACTCCTACCTTCTCGATCTATAGTAGTAGCATAGTCAATAGCAACCTTTTTGCTGCAGTTGATTGCTTTACTCAGAGTATCAATAACCTATAAAAAATATAAATTCATATTGTTTTAAAAAGTTATAAATATTCTTTTAATATACACTACACAAAAACATCCATTCTTTTTACATTAGTAATAATAAATGTACATCAATAAAACATGATACTAGAATAATTTTTTCCATTTTTATTCTACTATATTAAGCCTGGGATGCATACCTCAAAAGGACGTAAATATTCAAGTAGCCGAACATAACCATTTCTAATCAATGATTGGCTGAATTTGAGCTGTACAGACCCAGCTCATGCCATGTAAAAACAGCAAACATCATTATGGAGCCACTATTAGCTTGCACAGTGTCTTAGATGCATGGGTCTCATGGGATTTATGCCACACTCAAACCCCATCAGCTATTACAAACTGTGATTGTGTTTTATCTGTAAAGCAACATTTTCCCAGCCAACCAGAACAGCGGTAAACAAACCATTTTCATCTCTGATCCCCCACCAAATTGTATGAGAAAAATTTTTGTGAGCCCCTAAATAGACATTAAATGTTTTTTTTAATGACATACTACAGCGATTTTCTTTTTTTAAGGGGGGGGGGGTTATGCTCCAGTTTCTGTCTTTTAGAGACCAGAATGAAGCATGTAATTATGGAAAGAAATGATTTCATTAATGTGTAAAGGTTTACTTTTTTTTTAAAAAAAAAACTTTGCATTATAAGAAATTAATGTGAAATATGTACTTGTTTTCAGTTCCAATTTGTGCTGAAAATTACAAGTAGTCTTTTGAATTAAATCAAAAATTGTTCATTTTTAATGGCAATTTTAACAAATCAGTTGCGGCTTGGAAACACATTTTTTAAAAATTTACTGGTTTTAAAACATTTTTCATTTTCCACAGACTCTTTGAGAATTTGGGGTGCGGCTTCGATTTGAGTAAATACGGTAACTCAACTGGTGTTGCCATTCAAGCACACATCTAAGTTATATACAAAAATTAAAGTGAATTATTTATATACTGTAAAATCCAGCGTATAATGCGCACTTTCAAATAAAAAAAATATCAAAATTTAGGGGTACGCGTAATACGCCAGATAAAAAAAAATGATAGTTTTAAAAATAAATAAAAGGATAAGCATAAAAAAAATTAGACTTCTACATAGATTGGAATACTGTTTCTTCTTTCTTTCTTTTTTTTAAGAAATGACATACCTAATGAACTTAAAGGATTGTAGTTCTAGAATATATTAGTTTTCCAAAAGTCTGGGATAATACTTAAAATAACTGACTTCAATACATAAGAACATTGCCCTTGTACACAAAATTTAGGTTTCTTTGTAAAAAAAGAGGTGCGGATTATATGCCGAATATACCTAAAAACTAAAAAAATGCAGCATGAAAGTGTAGATGCACGTTATACACCGGATTTTACATTATATATTGGAGCTTGTTTAAAAAAAGCACAAAATTAATTATAGTGAATTTATTATATAAGGAACATTCCAAAGTTAGTTTTATATATTTATGAAAAAAAAAGATGGTACACCAGGTGAAACAAACAGATGCAATAAGTAGCCCATTTGCTGCTAATTCAAGTTTGGAAAAAGCATCAGTGTAGGAGGAATGAAGCATGCACAGAACATGGAAGAGATGGCAGCAGACAAGCATGCCAGAGATTATAAGGTACAAATCATGATTGTAGATTGCAAATGAAAATGTGTTCCATAATCTGATATGAATTCACCTGAATGTCTTCACATAGAGTACAGAGTTTTGTTAAGAGTTAAAACAAATGTCTCAATATCGGTAGTGATTATGTTGCAAAAATAGTGCAAGGTGTATAGTTAATTCATTATGCTAAGGTGCATTTTTTGGGGAAATAAAGTGTCCATATAAAAAAATGTGGAAACTTTTGGGATGTCCCCTGTTGTTACTTTTAGCATTACTTACTCCAATTGTGGGAAAATAAATTTTTTAAAAATAAAAATTAGTGTCTATTTTTAGAAATTCATCTCATTATGATCTTAAATTTTATTTGCACTAAAACTGCAATGTGAGTTTTTTTTTTTAACATTGCACTATTTAGCTACTCTCAAAGGCCCCTTTTGGCAACAAACCTCATCATTTTGAATCATGGTCAAGTGATGAGGACAACACACCAGAGCTGGCATCTCCCCTCTCTTAACTTCCACACCAAGGGGAAGACATTTGTGCCTCAACATTTCTGATGTTCATCGGCCCCCTCTGCACAGAGGGCCTTCAACAGTACTGGGCTTAAGCTCATGATACATCGGCCACAAGCTTGTTACCTTGACTAACAGGCTACTGCTACCGCAACTACAGAGCCAAACGGGCAGTTACATTTTATCACAATGCCTGCTTGCCTGTAGGTATAAGTTATAAAAATGTTTGTATTACATACTACTAGACAATTTTTTTTGTAAAAAAAAAATTATATATATATGTATAGTTTCATTTTTATAATTTCTCCTTTTATGAAATTTTTTTGTGTGTGTAGAGGGGGCCAGTGAGCACCATTCCATTGTTTGCC
>BMAO01004924.1:0-25082 GCA_019973975.1 Trichonephila clavata
AGGGAAAAAATTTCTAACTCCTATTCAACCAAACTCAATTTTCTCATGTAAAATCCGACGCTGATCACGAATACATGTAGCGCTTTTCAAAATTTCAATTAGATCAAAAGTTATTGCAATAAAAAATTTCACATTTTTTGGATATTTGGCAGGGGAGACGTCATGAACAGGGAAAAAATTTCTAACTCCTATTCCAACCAAACTCAATTTTCTTATTTAAAATCCGACGCTGATCACGAATACATGTAGCGCTTTTCAAAATTTCAATTAGATCAAAAGTTATTGCAATAAAAAATTTCACATTTTTGGATATTTGGCAGGGAGACGTCATGAACAGGGAAAAAATTTCTAACTCCTATTCCAACCAAACTCAATTTTCTTATGTAAAATCCGACGCTGATCACGAATACATGTAGCGCTTTTCAAAATTTCAATTAGATCAAAAGTTATTGCAATAAAAAATTTCACATTTTTGGATATTTGGCAGGGAGACGTCATGAACAGGGAAAAATTTCTAACTCCTATTCCAACCAAACTCAATTTTCTTATGTAAAATCCGACGCTGATCACGAATACATGTAGCGCTTTTCAAAATTTCAATTAGATCAAAAGTTATTGCAATAAAAAATTTCACATTTTTTGGATATTTGGCAGGGGAGACGTCATGAACAGGGAAAAAATTTCTAACTCCTATTCCAACCAAACTCAATTTTCTTATTTAAAATCCGACGCTGATCACGAATACATGTAGCGCTTTTCAAAATTTCAATTAGATCAAAAGTTATTGCAATAAAAAATTTCACATTTTTTGGATATTTGGCAGGGAGACGTCATGAACAGGGAAAAAATTTCTAACTCCTATTCCAACCAAACTCAATTTTCTTATTAAAATCCGACGCTGATCACGAATACATGTAGCGCTTTTCAAAATTTCAATTAGATCAAAAGTTATTGCAATAAAAAATTTCACATTTTTTGGATATTTGGCAGGGAGACGTCATGAACAGGGAAAAAATTTCTAACTCCTATTCCAACCAAACTCAATTTTCTTATGTAAAATCCGACGCTGATCACGAATACATGTAGCGCTTTTCAAAATTTCAATTAGATCAAAAGTTATTGCAATAAAAAATTTCACATTTTTTGGATATTTGGCAGGGAGACGTCATGAACAGGGAAAAAATTTCTAACTCCTATTCCAACCAAACTCAATTTTCTTATTAAAATCCGACGCTGATCACGAATACATGTAGCGCTTTTCAAAATTTCAATTAGATCAAAAGTTATTGCAATAAAAAATTTCACATTTTTTGGATATTTGGCAGGGAGACGTCATGAACAGGGAAAAAATTTCTAACTCCTATTCCAACCAAACTCAATTTTCTTATGTAAAATCCGACGCTGATCACGAATACATGTAGCGCTTTTCAAAATTTCAATTAGATCAAAAGTTATTGCAATAAAAAATTTCACATTTTTTGGATATTTGGCAGGGAGACGTCATGAACAGGGAAAAAATTTCTAACTCCTATTCCAACCAAACTCAATTTTCTTATTTAAAATCCGACGCTGATCACGAATACATGTAGCGCTTTTCAAAATTTCAATTAGATCAAAAGTTATTGCAATAAAAAATTTCACATTTTTTGGATATTTGGCAGGGAGACGTCATGAACAGGGAAAAAATTTCTAACTCCTATTCCAACCAAACTCAATTTTCTTATGTAAAATCCGACGCTGATCACGAATACATGTAGCGCTTTTCAAAATTTCAATTAGATCAAAAGTTATTGCAATAAAAAATTTCACATTTTTTGGATATTTGGCAGGGAGACGTCATGAACAGGAAAAAATTTCTAACTCCTATTCCAACCAAACTCAATTTTCTTATTTAAAATCCGACGCTGATCACGAATACATGTAGCGCTTTTCAAAATTTCAATTAGATCAAAAGTTATTGCAATAAAAAATTTCACATTTTTTGGATATTTGGCAGGGAGACGTCATGAACAGGGAAAAAATTTCTAACTCCTATTCCAACCAAACTCAATTTTCTTATTTAAAATCCGACGCTGATCACGAATACATGTAGCGCTTTTCAAAATTTCAATTAGATCAAAAGTTATTGCAATAAAAAATTTCACATTTTTTGGATATTTGGCAGGGAGACGTCATGAACAGGGAAAAAATTTCTAACTCCTATTCCAACCAAACTCAATTTTCTTATGTAAAATCCGACGCTGATCACGAATACATGTAGCGCTTTTCAAAATTTCAATTAGATCAAAAGTTATTGCAATAAAAAATTTCACATTTTTTGGATATTTGGCAGGGAGACGTCATGAACAGGGAAAAAATTTCTAACTCCTATTCCAACCAAACTCAATTTTCTTATTTAAAATCCGACGCTGATCACGAATACATGTAGCGCTTTTCAAAATTTCAATTAGATCAAAAGTTATTGCAATAAAAAATTTCACATTTTTTGGATATTTGGCAGGGAGACGTCATGAACAGGGAAAAAATTTCTAACTCCTATTCCAACCAAACTCAATTTTCTTATTTAAAATCCGACGCTGATCACGAATACATGTAGCGCTTTTCAAAATTTCAATTAGATCAAAAGTTATTGCAATAAAAAATTTCACATTTTTTGGATATTTGGCAGGGAGACGTCATGAACAGGGAAAAAATTTCTAACTCCTATTCCAACCAAACTCAATTTTCTTATGTAAAATCCGACGCTGATCACGAATACATGTAGCGCTTTTCAAAATTTCAATTAGATCAAAAGTTATTGCAATAAAAAATTTCACATTTTTGGATATTTGGCAGGGAGACGTCATGAACAGGGAAAAAATTTCTAACTCCTATTCCAACCAAACTCAATTTTCTTATTTAAAATCCGACGCTGATCACGAATACATGTAGCGCTTTTCAAAATTTCAATTAGATCAAAAGTTATTGCAATAAAAAATTTCACATTTTTTGGATATTTGGCAGGGAGACGTCATGAACAGGGAAAAAATTTCTAACTCCTATTCCAACCAAACTCAATTTTCTTATTAAAATCCGACGCTGATCACGAATACATGTAGCGCTTTTCAAAATTTCAATTAGATCAAAAGTTATTGCAATAAAAAATTTCACATTTTTTGGATATTTGGCAGGGAGACGTCATGAACAGGGAAAAAATTTCTAACTCCTATTCCAACCAAACTCAATTTTCTTATTTAAAATCCGACGCTGATCACGAATACATGTAGCGCTTTTCAAAATTTCAATTAGATCAAAAGTTATTGCAATAAAAAATTTCACATTTTTTGGATATTTGGCAGGGAGACGTCATGAACAGGGAAAAAATTTCTAACTCCTATTCCAACCAAACTCAATTTTCTTATTTAAAATCCGACGCTGATCACGAATACATGTAGCGCTTTTCAAAATTTCAATTAGATCAAAAGTTATTGCAATAAAAAATTTCACATTTTTTGGATATTTGGCAGGGAGACGTCATGAACAGGGAAAAAATTTCTAACTCCTATTCCAACCAAACTCAATTTTCTTATTTAAAATCCGACGCTGATCACGAATACATGTAGCGCTTTTCAAAATTTCAATTAGATCAAAAGTTATTGCAATAAAAAATTTCACATTTTTTGGATATTTGGCAGGGAGACGTCATGAACAGGGAAAAAATTTCTAACTCCTATTCCAACCAAACTCAATTTTCTTATTTAAAATCCGACGCTGATCACGAATACATGTAGCGCTTTTCAAAATTTCAATTAGATCAAAAGTTATTGCAATAAAAAATTTCACATTTTTTGGATATTTGGCAGGGAGACGTCATGAACAGGGAAAAAATTTCTAACTCCTATTCCAACCAAACTCAATTTTCTTATTTAAAATCCGACGCTGATCACGAATACATGTAGCGCTTTTCAAAATTTCAATTAGATCAAAAGTTATTGCAATAAAAAATTTCACATTTTTTGGATATTTGGCAGGGAGACGTCATGAACAGGGAAAAAATTTCTAACTCCTATTCCAACCAAACTCAATTTTCTTATTTAAAATCCGACGCTGATCACGAATACATGTAGCGCTTTTCAAAATTTCAATTAGATCAAAAGTTATTGCAATAAAAAATTTCACATTTTTGGATATTTGGCAGGGAGACGTCATGAACAGGGAAAAAATTTCTAACTCCTATTCCAACCAAACTCAATTTTCTTATTTAAAATCCGACGCTGATCACGAATACATGTAGCGCTTTTCAAAATTTCAATTAGATCAAAAGTTATTGCAATAAAAAATTTCACATTTTTTGGATATTTGGCAGGGAGACGTCATGAACAGGGAAAAAATTTCTAACTCCTATTCCAACCAAACTCAATTTTCTTATTTAAAATCCGACGCTGATCACGAATACATGTAGCGCTTTTCAAAATTTCAATTAGATCAAAAGTTATTGCAATAAAAAATTTCACATTTTTTGGATATTTGGCAGGGAGACGTCATGAACAGGGAAAAAATTTCTAACTCCTATTCCAACCAAACTCAATTTTCTTATTTAAAATCCGACGCTGATCACGAATACATGTAGCGCTTTTCAAAATTTCAATTAGATCAAAAGTTATTGCAATAAAAAATTTCACATTTTTTGGATATTTGGCAGGGAGACGTCATGAACAGGGAAAAAATTTCTAACTCCTATTCCAACCAAACTCAATTTTCTTATTTAAAATCCGACGCTGATCACGAATACATGTAGCGCTTTTCAAAATTTCAATTAGATCAAAAGTTATTGCAATAAAAAATTTCACATTTTTTGGATATTTGGCAGGGAGACGTCATGAACAGGGAAAAAATTTCTAACTCCTATTCCAACCAAACTCAATTTTCTTATTTAAAATCCGACGCTGATCACGAATACATGTAGCGCTTTTCAAAATTTCAATTAGATCAAAAGTTATTGCAATAAAAAATTTCACATTTTTTGGATATTTGGCAGGGAGACGTCATGAACAGGGAAAAAATTTCTAACTCCTATTCCAACCAAACTCAATTTTCTTATTTAAAATCCGACGCTGATCACGAATACATGTAGCGCTTTTCAAAATTTCAATTAGATCAAAAGTTATTGCAATAAAAAATTTCACATTTTTTGGATATTTGGCAGGGAGACGTCATGAACAGGGAAAAAATTTCTAACTCCTATTCCAACCAAACTCAATTTTCTTATTTAAAATCCGACGCTGATCACGAATACATGTAGCGCTTTTCAAAATTTCAATTAGATCAAAAGTTATTGCAATAAAAAATTTCACATTTTTTGGATATTTGGCAGGGAGACGTCATGAACAGGGAAAAAATTTCTAACTCCTATTCCAACCAAACTCAATTTTCTTATTTAAAATCCGACGCTGATCACGAATACATGTAGCGCTTTTCAAAATTTCAATTAGATCAAAAGTTATTGCAATAAAAAATTTCACATTTTTTGGATATTTGGCAGGGAGACGTCATGAACAGGGAAAAAATTTCTAACTCCTATTCCAACCAAACTCAATTTTCTTATTTAAAATCCGACGCTGATCACGAATACATGTAGCGCTTTTCAAAATTTCAATTAGATCAAAAGTTATTGCAATAAAAAATTTCACATTTTTTGGATATTTGGCAGGGAGACGTCATGAACAGGGAAAAAATTTCTAACTCCTATTCCAACCAAACTCAATTTTCTTATTTAAAATCCGACGCTGATCACGAATACATGTAGCGCTTTTCAAAATTTCAATTAGATCAAAAGTTATTGCAATAAAAAATTTCACATTTTTTGGATATTTGGCAGGGAGACGTCATGAACAGGGAAAAAATTTCTAACTCCTATTCCAACCAAACTCAATTTTCTTATTTAAAATCCGACGCTGATCACGAATACATGTAGCGCTTTTCAAAATTTCAATTAGATCAAAAGTTATTGCAATAAAAAATTTCACATTTTTTGGATATTTGGCAGGGAGACGTCATGAACAGGGAAAAAATTTCTAACTCCTATTCCAACCAAACTCAATTTTCTTATTTAAAATCCGACGCTGATCACGAATACATGTAGCGCTTTTCAAAATTTCAATTAGATCAAAAGTTATTGCAATAAAAAATTTCACATTTTTTGGATATTTGGCAGGGAGACGTCATGAACAGGGAAAAAATTTCTAACTCCTATTCCAACCAAACTCAATTTTCTTATTTAAAATCCGACGCTGATCACGAATACATGTAGCGCTTTTCAAAATTTCAATTAGATCAAAAGTTATTGCAATAAAAAATTTCACATTTTTTGGATATTTGGCAGGGAGACGTCATGAACAGGGAAAAAATTTCTAACTCCTATTCCAACCAAACTCAATTTTCTTATTTAAAATCCGACGCTGATCACGAATACATGTAGCGCTTTTCAAAATTTCAATTAGATCAAAAGTTATTGCAATAAAAAATTTCACATTTTTTGGATATTTGGCAGGGAGACGTCATGAACAGGGAAAAAATTTCTAACTCCTATTCCAACCAAACTCAATTTTCTTATTTAAAATCCGACGCTGATCACGAATACATGTAGCGCTTTTCAAAATTTCAATTAGATCAAAAGTTATTGCAATAAAAAATTTCACATTTTTTGGATATTTGGCAGGGAGACGTCATGAACAGGGAAAAAATTTCTAACTCCTATTCCAACCAAACTCAATTTTCTTATTTAAAATCCGACGCTGATCACGAATACATGTAGCGCTTTTCAAAATTTCAATTAGATCAAAAGTTATTGCAATAAAAAATTTCACATTTTTTGGATATTTGGCAGGGAGACGTCATGAACAGGGAAAAAATTTCTAACTCCTATTCCAACCAAACTCAATTTTCTTATTTAAAATCCGACGCTGATCACGAATACATGTAGCGCTTTTCAAAATTTCAATTAGATCAAAAGTTATTGCAATAAAAAATTTCACATTTTTTGGATATTTGGCAGGGAGACGTCATGAACAGGGAAAAAATTTCTAACTCCTATTCCAACCAAACTCAATTTTCTTATTTAAAATCCGACGCTGATCACGAATACATGTAGCGCTTTTCAAAATTTCAATTAGATCAAAAGTTATTGCAATAAAAAATTTCACATTTTTTGGATATTTGGCAGGGAGACGTCATGAACAGGGAAAAAATTTCTAACTCCTATTCCAACCAAACTCAATTTTCTTATTTAAAATCCGACGCTGATCACGAATACATGTAGCGCTTTTCAAAATTTCAATTAGATCAAAAGTTATTGCAATAAAAAATTTCACATTTTTTGGATATTTGGCAGGGAGACGTCATGAACAGGGAAAAAATTTCTAACTCCTATTCCAACCAAACTCAATTTTCTTATTTAAAATCCGACGCTGATCACGAATACATGTAGCGCTTTTCAAAATTTCAATTAGATCAAAAGTTATTGCAATAAAAAATTTCACATTTTTTGGATATTTGGCAGGGGAGACGTCATGAACAGGGAAAAAATTTCTAACTCCTATTCCAACCAAACTCAATTTTCTTATTTAAAATCCGACGCTGATCACGAATACATGTAGCGCTTTTCAAAATTTCAATTAGATCAAAAGTTATTGCAATAAAAAATTTCACATTTTTTGGATATTTGGCAGGGAGACGTCATGAACAGGGAAAAAATTTCTAACTCCTATTCCAACCAAACTCAATTTTCTTATTTAAAATCCGACGCTGATCACGAATACATGTAGCGCTTTTCAAAATTTCAATTAGATCAAAAGTTATTGCAATAAAAAATTTCACATTTTTTGGATATTTGGCAGGGAGACGTCATGAACAGGGAAAAAATTTCTAACTCCTATTCCAACCAAACTCAATTTTCTTATTTAAAATCCGACGCTGATCACGAATACATGTAGCGCTTTTCAAAATTTCAATTAGATCAAAAGTTATTGCAATAAAAAATTTCACATTTTTTGGATATTTGGCAGGGAGACGTCATGAACAGGGAAAAAATTTCTAACTCCTATTCCAACCAAACTCAATTTTCTTATTTAAAATCCGACGCTGATCACGAATACATGTAGCGCTTTTCAAAATTTCAATTAGATCAAAAGTTATTGCAATAAAAAATTTCACATTTTTTGGATATTTGGCAGGGAGACGTCATGAACAGGGAAAAAATTTCTAACTCCTATTCCAACCAAACTCAATTTTCTTATTTAAAATCCGACGCTGATCACGAATACATGTAGCGCTTTTCAAAATTTCAATTAGATCAAAAGTTATTGCAATAAAAAATTTCACATTTTTTGGATATTTGGCAGGGAGACGTCATGAACAGGGAAAAAATTTCTAACTCCTATTCCAACCAAACTCAATTTTCTTATTTAAAATCCGACGCTGATCACGAATACATGTAGCGCTTTTCAAAATTTCAATTAGATCAAAAGTTATTGCAATAAAAAATTTCACATTTTTTGGATATTTGGCAGGGAGACGTCATGAACAGGGAAAAAATTTCTAACTCCTATTCCAACCAAACTCAATTTTCTTATTAAAATCCGACGCTGATCACGAATACATGTAGCGCTTTTCAAAATTTCAATTAGATCAAAAGTTATTGCAATAAAAAATTTCACATTTTTTGGATATTTGGCAGGGAGACGTCATGAACAGGGAAAAAATTTCTAACTCCTATTCAAACCAAACTCAATTTTCTTATTTAAAATCCGACGCTGATCACGAATACATGTAGCGCTTTTCAAAATTTCAATTAGATCAAAAGTTATTGCAATAAAAAATTTCACATTTTTTGGATATTTGGCAGGGAGACGTCATGAACAGGGAAAAAATTTCTAACTCCTATTCCAACCAAACTCAATTTTCTTATTTAAAATCCGACGCTGATCACGAATACATGTAGCGCTTTTCAAAATTTCAATTAGATCAAAAGTTATTGCAATAAAAAATTTCACATTTTTTGGATATTTGGCAGGGAGACGTCATGAACAGGGAAAAAATTTCTAACTCCTATTCCAACCAAACTCAATTTTCTTATTTAAAATCCGACGCTGATCACGAATACATGTAGCGCTTTTCAAAATTTCAATTAGATCAAAAGTTATTGCAATAATAAAATTTCACATTTTTTGGATATTTGGCAGGGAGACGTCATGAACAGGGAAAAAATTTCTAACTCCTATTCCAACCAAACTCAATTTTCTTATTTAAAATCCGACGCTGATCACGAATACATGTAGCGCTTTTCAAAATTTCAATTAGATCAAAAGTTATTGCAATAAAAAATTTCACATTTTTTGGATATTTGGCAGGGAGACGTCATGAACAGGGAAAAAATTTCTAACTCCTATTCCAACCAAACTCAATTTTCTTATTTAAAATCCGACGCTGATCACGAATACATGTAGCGCTTTTCAAAATTTCAATTAGATCAAAAGTTATTGCAATAAAAAATTTCACATTTTTTGGATATTTGGCAGGGAGACGTCATGAACAGGGAAAAAATTTCTAACTCCTATTCCAACCAAACTCAATTTTCTTATTAAAATCCGACGCTGATCACGAATACATGTAGCGCTTTTCAAAATTTCAATTAGATCAAAAGTTATTGCAATAAAAAATTTCACATTTTTTGGATATTTGGCAGGGAGACGTCATGAACAGGGAAAAAATTTCTAACTCCTATTCCAACCAAACTCAATTTTCTTATTTAAAATCCGACGCTGATCACGAATACATGTAGCGCTTTTCAAAATTTCAATTAGATCAAAAGTTATTGCAATAAAAAATTTCACATTTTTTGGATATTTGGCAGGGAGACGTCATGAACAGGGAAAAAATTTCTAACTCCTATTCCAACCAAACTCAATTTTCTTATTTAAAATCCGACGCTGATCACGAATACATGTAGCGCTTTTCAAAATTTCAATTAGATCAAAAGTTATTGCAATAAAAAATTTCACATTTTTTGGATATTTGGCAGGGAGACGTCATGAACAGGGAAAAAATTTCTAACTCCTATTCCAACCAAACTCAATTTTCTTATTTAAAATCCGACGCTGATCACGAATACATGTAGCGCTTTTCAAAATTTCAATTAGATCAAAAGTTATTGCAATAAAAAATTTCACATTTTTTGGATATTTGGCAGGGAGACGTCATGAACAGGGAAAAAATTTCTAACTCCTATTCCAACCAAACTCAATTTTCTTATTTAAAATCCGACGCTGATCACGAATACATGTAGCGCTTTTCAAAATTTCAATTAGATCAAAAGTTATTGCAATAAAAAATTTCACATTTTTTGGATATTTGGCAGGGAGACGTCATGAACAGGGAAAAAATTTCTAACTCCTATTCCAACCAAACTCAATTTTCTTATTTAAAATCCGACGCTGATCACGAATACATGTAGCGCTTTTCAAAATTTCAATTAGATCAAAAGTTATTGCAATAAAAAATTTCACATTTTTTGGATATTTGGCAGGGAGACGTCATGAACAGGGAAAAAATTTCTAACTCCTATTCCAACCAAACTCAATTTTCTTATTTAAAATCCGACGCTGATCACGAATACATGTAGCGCTTTTCAAAATTTCAATTAGATCAAAAGTTATTGCAATAAAAAATTTCACATTTTTTGGATATTTGGCAGGGGAGACGTCATGAACAGGGAAAAAATTTCTAACTCCTATTCCAACCAAACTCAATTTTCTTATTTAAAATCCGACGCTGATCACGAATACATGTAGCGCTTTTCAAAATTTCAATTAGATCAAAAGTTATTGCAATAAAAAATTTCACATTTTTTGGATATTTGGCAGGGAGACGTCATGAACAGGGAAAAAATTTCTAACTCCTATTCCAACCAAACTCAATTTTCTTATTTAAAATCCGACGCTGATCACGAATACATGTAGCGCTTTTCAAAATTTCAATTAGATCAAAAGTTATTGCAATAAAAAATTTCACATTTTTTGGATATTTGGCAGGGGAGACGTCATGAACAGGGAAAAAATTTCTAACTCCTATTCCAACCAAACTCAATTTTCTTATTTAAAATCCGACGCTGATCACGAATACATGTAGCGCTTTTCAAAATTTCAATTAGATCAAAAGTTATTGCAATAATAAAATTTCACATTTTTTGGATATTTGGCAGGGAGACGTCATGAACAGGGAAAAAATTTCTAACTCCTATTCCAACCAAACTCAATTTTCTTATTTAAAATCCGACGCTGATCACGAATACATGTAGCGCTTTTCAAAATTTCAATTAGATCAAAAGTTATTGCAATAATAAAATTTCACATTTTTTGGATATTTGGCAGGGGAGACGTCATGAACAGGGAAAAAATTTCTAACTCCTATTCCAACCAAACTCAATTTTCTTATTTAAAATCCGACGCTGATCACGAATACATGTAGCGCTTTTCAAAATTTCAATTAGATCAAAAGTTATTGCAATAAAAAATTTCACATTTTTTGGATATTTGGCAGGGAGACGTCATGAACAGGGAAAAAATTTCTAACTCCTATTCCAACCAAACTCAATTTTCTTATTTAAAATCCGACGCTGATCACGAATACATGTAGCGCTTTTCAAAATTTCAATTAGATCAAAAGTTATTGCAATAAAAAATTTCACATTTTTTGGATATTTGGCAGGGAGACGTCATGAACAGGGAAAAAATTTCTAACTCCTATTCCAACCAAACTCAATTTTCTTATTTAAAATCCGACGCTGATCACGAATACATGTAGCGCTTTTCAAAATTTCAATTAGATCAAAAGTTATTGCAATAAAAAATTTCACATTTTTTGGATATTTGGCAGGGAGACGTCATGAACAGGGAAAAAATTTCTAACTCCTATTCCAACCAAACTCAATTTTCTTATTTAAAATCCGACGCTGATCACGAATACATGTAGCGCTTTTCAAAATTTCAATTAGATCAAAAGTTATTGCAATAAAAAATTTCACATTTTTTGGATATTTGGCAGGGAGACGTCATGAACAGGGAAAAAATTTCTAACTCCTATTCAACCAAACTCAATTTTCTTATTTAAAATCCGACGCTGATCACGAATACATGTAGCGCTTTTCAAAATTTCAATTAGATCAAAAGTTATTGCAATAAAAAATTTCACATTTTTTGGATATTTGGCAGGGAGACGTCATGAACAGGGAAAAAATTTCTAACTCCTATTCCAACCAAACTCAATTTTCTTATTTAAAATCCGACGCTGATCACGAATACATGTAGCGCTTTTCAAAATTTCAATTAGATCAAAAGTTATTGCAATAAAAAATTTCACATTTTTTGGATATTTGGCAGGGAGACGTCATGAACAGGGAAAAAATTTCTAACTCCTATTCAAACCAAACTCAATTTTCTTATTTAAAATCCGACGCTGATCACGAATACATGTAGCGCTTTTCAAAATTTCAATTAGATCAAAAGTTATTGCAATAATAAAATTTCACATTTTTTGGATATTTGGCAGGGAGACGTCATGAACAGGGAAAAAATTTCTAACTCCTATTCCAACCAAACTCAATTTTCTTATTTAAAATCCGACGCTGATCACGAATACATGTAGCGCTTTTCAAAATTTCAATTAGATCAAAAGTTATTGCAATAAAAAATTTCACATTTTTTGGATATTTGGCAGGGAGACGTCATGAACAGGGAAAAAATTTCTAACTCCTATTCCAACCAAACTCAATTTTCTTATTTAAAATCCGACGCTGATCACGAATACATGTAGCGCTTTTCAAAATTTCAATTAGATCAAAAGTTATTGCAATAATAAAATTTCACATTTTTTGGATATTTGGCAGGGAGACGTCATGAACAGGGAAAAAATTTCTAACTCCTATTCCAACCAAACTCAATTTTCTTATTTAAAATCCGACGCTGATCACGAATACATGTAGCGCTTTTCAAAATTTCAATTAGATCAAAAGTTATTGCAATAATAAAATTTCACATTTTTTGGATATTTGGCAGGGAGACGTCATGAACAGGGAAAAAATTTCTAACTCCTATTCCAACCAAACTCAATTTTCTTATTTAAAATCCGACGCTGATCACGAATACATGTAGCGCTTTTCAAAATTTCAATTAGATCAAAAGTTATTGCAATAATAAAATTTCACATTTTTTGGATATTTGGCAGGGAGACGTCATGAACAGGGAAAAAATTTCTAACTCCTATTCCAACCAAACTCAATTTTCTTATTTAAAATCCGACGCTGATCACGAATACATGTAGCGCTTTTCAAAATTTCAATTAGATCAAAAGTTATTGCAATAAAAAATTTCACATTTTTTGGATATTTGGCAGGGGAGACGTCATGAACAGGGAAAAAATTTCTAACTCCTATTCAAACCAAACTCAATTTTCTTATTTAAAATCCGACGCTGATCACGAATACATGTAGCGCTTTTCAAAATTTCAATTAGATCAAAAGTTATTGCAATAAAAAATTTCACATTTTTTGGATATTTGGCAGGGGAGACGTCATGAACAGGGAAAAAATTTCTAACTCCTATTCCAACCAAACTCAATTTTCTTATTTAAAATCCGACGCTGATCACGAATACATGTAGCGCTTTTCAAAATTTCAATTAGATCAAAAGTTATTGCAATAAAAAATTTCACATTTTTTGGATATTTGGCAGGGAGACGTCATGAACAGGGAAAAAATTTCTAACTCCTATTCAAACCAAACTCAATTTTCTTATTTAAAATCCGACGCTGATCACGAATACATGTAGCGCTTTTCAAAATTTCAATTAGATCAAAAGTTATTGCAATAATAAAATTTCACATTTTTTGGATATTTGGCAGGGAGACGTCATGAACAGGGAAAAAATTTCTAACTCCTATTCCAACCAAACTCAATTTTCTTATGTAAAATCCGACGCTGATCACGAATACATGTAGCGCTTTTCAAAATTTCAATTAGATCAAAAGTTATTGCAATAAAAAATTTCACATTTTTTGGATATTTGGCAGGGAGACGTCATGAACAGGGAAAAAATTTCTAACTCCTATTCCAACCAAACTCAATTTTCTTATTTAAAATCCGACGCTGATCACGAATACATGTAGCGCTTTTCAAAATTTCAATTAGATCAAAAGTTATTGCAATAAAAAATTTCACATTTTTTGGATATTTGGCAGGGAGACGTCATGAACAGGGAAAAAATTTCTAACTCCTATTCCAACCAAACTCAATTTTCTTATTTAAAATCCGACGCTGATCACGAATACATGTAGCGCTTTTCAAAATTTCAATTAGATCAAAAGTTATTGCAATAAAAAATTTCACATTTTTTGGATATTTGGCAGGAGACGTCATGAACAGGGAAAAAATTTCTAACTCCTATTCCAACCAAACTCAATTTTCTTATTTAAAATCCGACGCTGATCACGAATACATGTAGCGCTTTTCAAAATTTCAATTAGATCAAAAGTTATTGCAATAAAAAATTTCACATTTTTTGGATATTTGGCAGGGGAGACGTCATGAACAGGGAAAAAATTTCTAACTCCTATTCCAACCAAACTCAATTTTCTTATTTAAAATCCGACGCTGATCACGAATACATGTAGCGCTTTTCAAAATTTCAATTAGATCAAAAGTTATTGCAATAATAAAATTTCACATTTTTTGGATATTTGGCAGGGAGACGTCATGAACAGGGAAAAAATTTCTAACTCCTATTCCAACCAAACTCAATTTTCTTATTTAAAATCCGACGCTGATCACGAATACATGTAGCGCTTTTCAAAATTTCAATTAGATCAAAAGTTATTGCAATAAAAAATTTCACATTTTTTGGATATTTGGCAGGGGAGACGTCATGAACAGGGAAAAAATTTCTAACTCCTATTCCAACCAAACTCAATTTTCTTATTTAAAATCCGACGCTGATCACGAATACATGTAGCGCTTTTCAAAATTTCAATTAGATCAAAAGTTATTGCAATAAAAAATTTCACATTTTTTGGATATTTGGCAGGGGAGACGTCATGAACAGGGAAAAAATTTCTAACTCCTATTCAAACCAAACTCAATTTTCTTATTTAAAATCCGACGCTGATCACGAATACATGTAGCGCTTTTCAAAATTTCAATTAGATCAAAAGTTATTGCAATAAAAAATTTCACATTTTTTGGATATTTGGCAGGGAGACGTCATGAACAGGGAAAAAATTTCTAACTCCTATTCCAACCAAACTCAATTTTCTTATTTAAAATCCGACGCTGATCACGAATACATGTAGCGCTTTTCAAAATTTCAATTAGATCAAAAGTTATTGCAATAAAAAATTTCACATTTTTTGGATATTTGGCAGGGGAGACGTCATGAACAGGGAAAAAATTTCTAACTCCTATTCAACCAAACTCAATTTTCTTATTTAAAATCCGACGCTGATCACGAATACATGTAGCGCTTTTCAAAATTTCAATTAGATCAAAAGTTATTGCAATAAAAAATTTCACATTTTTTGGATATTTGGCAGGGAGACGTCATGAACAGGGAAAAAATTTCTAACTCCTATTCAAACCAAACTCAATTTTCTTATTTAAAATCCGACGCTGATCACGAATACATGTAGCGCTTTTCAAAATTTCAATTAGATCAAAAGTTATTGCAATAAAAAATTTCACATTTTTTGGATATTTGGCAGGGAGACGTCATGAACAGGGAAAAAATTTCTAACTCCTATTCAAACCAAACTCAATTTTCTTATTTAAAATCCGACGCTGATCACGAATACATGTAGCGCTTTTCAAAATTTCAATTAGATCAAAAGTTATTGCAATAATAAAATTTCACATTTTTTGGATATTTGGCAGGGAGACGTCATGAACAGGGAAAAAATTTCTAACTCCTATTCCAACCAAACTCAATTTTCTTATTTAAAATCCGACGCTGATCACGAATACATGTAGCGCTTTTCAAAATTTCAATTAGATCAAAAGTTATTGCAATAAAAAATTTCACATTTTTTGGATATTTGGCAGGGAGACGTCATGAACAGGGAAAAAATTTCTAACTCCTATTCCAACCAAACTCAATTTTCTTATTTAAAATCCGACGCTGATCACGAATACATGTAGCGCTTTTCAAAATTTCAATTAGATCAAAAGTTATTGCAATAAAAAATTTCACATTTTTTGGATATTTGGCAGGGAGACGTCATGAACAGGGAAAAAATTTCTAACTCCTATTCAACCAAACTCAATTTTCTTATTTAAAATCCGACGCTGATCACGAATACATGTAGCGCTTTTCAAAATTTCAATTAGATCAAAAGTTATTGCAATAATAAAATTTCACATTTTTTGGATATTTGGCAGGGGAGACGTCATGAACAGGGAAAAAATTTCTAACTCCTATTCAACCAAACTCAATTTTCTTATTTAAAATCCGACGCTGATCACGAATACATGTAGCGCTTTTCAAAATTTCAATTAGATCAAAAGTTATTGCAATAAAAATTTCACATTTTTGGATATTTGGCAGGGGAGACGTCATGAACAGGGAAAAAATTTCTAACTCCTATTCAAACCAAACTCAATTTTCTTATTTAAAATCCGACGCTGATCACGAATACATGTAGCGCTTTTCAAAATTTCAATTAGATCAAAAGTTATTGCAATAATAAAATTTCACATTTTTTGGATATTTGGCAGGGGAGACGTCATGAACAGGGAAAAAATTTCTAACTCCTATTCAAACCAAACTCAATTTTCTTATTTAAAATCCGACGCTGATCACGAATACATGTAGCGCTTTTCAAAATTTCAATTAGATCAAAAGTTATTGCAATAAAAAATTTCACATTTTTTGGATATTTGGCAGGGAGACGTCATGAACAGGGAAAAAATTTCTAACTCCTATTCAAACCAAACTCAATTTTCTTATTTAAAATCCGACGCTGATCACGAATACATGTAGCGCTTTTCAAAATTTCAATTAGATCAAAAGTTATTGCAATAAAAAATTTCACATTTTTTGGATATTTGGCAGGGAGACGTCATGAACAGGGAAAAAATTTCTAACTCCTATTCCAACCAAACTCAATTTTCTTATTTAAAATCCGACGCTGATCACGAATACATGTAGCGCTTTTCAAAATTTCAATTAGATCAAAAGTTATTGCAATAAAAAATTTCACATTTTTTGGATATTTGGCAGGGAGACGTCATGAACAGGGAAAAAATTTCTAACTCCTATTCCAACCAAACTCAATTTTCTTATTTAAAATCCGACGCTGATCACGAATACATGTAGCGCTTTTCAAAATTTCAATTAGATCAAAAGTTATTGCAATAAAAAATTTCACATTTTTTGGATATTTGGCAGGGAGACGTCATGAACAGGGAAAAAATTTCTAACTCCTATTCAACCAAACTCAATTTTCTTATTTAAAATCCGACGCTGATCACGAATACATGTAGCGCTTTTCAAAATTTCAATTAGATCAAAAGTTATTGCAATAAAAAATTTCACATTTTTTGGATATTTGGCAGGGAGACGTCATGAACAGGGAAAAAATTTCTAACTCCTATTCAACCAAACTCAATTTTCTTATTTAAAATCCGACGCTGATCACGAATACATGTAGCGCTTTTCAAAATTTCAATTAGATCAAAAGTTATTGCAATAAAAAATTTCACATTTTTTGGATATTTGGCAGGGGAGACGTCATGAACAGGGAAAAAATTTCTAACTCCTATTCAACCAAACTCAATTTTCTTATTTAAAATCCGACGCTGATCACGAATACATGTAGCGCTTTTCAAAATTTCAATTAGATCAAAAGTTATTGCAATAAAAAATTTCACATTTTTTGGATATTTGGCAGGAGACGTCATGAACAGGGAAAAAATTTCTAACTCCTATTCCAACCAAACTCAATTTTCTTATTTAAAATCCGACGCTGATCACGAATACATGTAGCGCTTTTCAAAATTTCAATTAGATCAAAAGTTATTGCAATAAAAAATTTCACATTTTTTGGATATTTGGCAGGGAGACGTCATGAACAGGGAAAAAATTTCTAACTCCTATTCCAACCAAACTCAATTTTCTATTTAAAATCCGACGCTGATCACGAATACATGTAGCGCTTTTCAAAATTTCAATTAGATCAAAAGTTATTGCAATAAAAAATTTCACATTTTTTGGATATTTGGAAGGGAGACGTCATGAACAGGGAAAAATTTCTAACTCCTATTCAAACCAAACTCAATTTTCTTATTTAAAATCCGACGCTGATCACGAATACATGTAGCGCTTTTCAAAATTTCAATTAGATCAAAAGTTATTGCAATAATAAAATTTACATTTTTTGGATATTTGGCAGGAGACGTCATGAACAGGGAAAAAATTTCTAACTCCTATTCCAACCAAACTCAATTTTCTTATTAAAATCCGACGCTGATCACGAATACATGTAGCGCTTTTCAAAATTTCAATTAGATCAAAAGTTATTGCAATAAAAAATTTCACATTTTTTGGATATTTGGCAGGGAGACGTCATGAACAGGGAAAAAATTTCTAACTCCTATTCAACCAAACTCAATTTTCTTATTTAAAATCCGACGCTGATCACGAATACATGTAGCGCTTTTCAAAATTTCAATTAGATCAAAAGTTATTGCAATAAAAAATTTCACATTTTTTGGATATTTGGCAGGGAGACGTCATGAACAGGGAAAAAATTTCTAACTCCTATTCCAACCAAACTCAATTTTCTTATTTAAAATCCGACGCTGATCACGAATACATGTAGCGCTTTTCAAAATTTCAATTAGATCAAAAGTTATTGCAATAAAAAATTTCACATTTTTTGGATATTTGGCAGGGAGACGTCATGAACAGGGAAAAAATTTCTAACTCCTATTCAACCAAACTCAATTTTCTTATTTAAAATCCGACGCTGATCACGAATACATGTAGCGCTTTTCAAAATTTCAATTAGATCAAAAGTTATTGCAATAATAAAATTTCACATTTTTTGGATATTTGGCAGGGGAGACGTCATGAACAGGGAAAAATTTCTAACTCCTATTCCAACCAAACTCAATTTTCTTATTAAAATCCGACGCTGATCACGAATACATGTAGCGCTTTTCAAAATTTCAATTAGATCAAAAGTTATTGCAATAAAAATTTCACATTTTTTGGATATTTGGCAGGGAGACGTCATGAACAGGGAAAAAATTTCTAACTCCTATTCAACCAAACTCAATTTTCTTATTTAAAATCCGACGCTGATCACGAATACATGTAGCGCTTTTCAAAATTTCAATTAGATCAAAAGTTATTGCAATAATAAAATTTCACATTTTTTGGATATTTGGCAGGGAGACGTCATGAACAGGGAAAAAATTTCTAACTCCTATTCAAACCAAACTCAATTTTCTTATTTAAAATCCGACGCTGATCACGAATACATGTAGCGCTTTTCAAAATTTCAATTAGATCAAAAGTTATTGCAATAATAAAATTTCACATTTTTTGGATATTTGGCAGGGAGACGTCATGAACAGGGAAAAAATTTCTAACTCCTATTCCAACCAAACTCAATTTTCTTATTAAAATCCGACGCTGATCACGAATACATGTAGCGCTTTTCAAAATTTCAATTAGATCAAAAGTTATTGCAATAAAAAATGTTCACATTTTTTGGATATTTGGCAGGGAGACGTCATGAACACGGAAAAATTTCTAACTCCTATTCCAACCAAACTCAATTTTCTTATTTAAAATCCGACGCTGATCACGAATACATGTAGCGCTTTTCAAAATTTCAATTAGATCAAAAGTTATTGCAATAATAAAATTTCACATTTTTTGGATATTTGGCAGGGAGACGTCATGAACAGGAAAAAATTTCTAACTCCTATTCAAACCAAACTCAATTTTCTTATTTAAAATCCGACGCTGATCACGAATACATGTAGCGCTTTTCAAAATTTCAATTAGATCAAAAGTTATTGCAATAAAAAATTTCACATTTTTTGGATATTTGGCAGGGAGACGTCATGAACAGGGAAAAAATTTCTAACTCCTATTCAACCAAACTCAATTTTCTTATTTAAAATCCGACGCTGATCACGAATACATGTAGCGCTTTTCAAAATTTCAATTAGATCAAAAGTTATTGCAATAAAAAATTTCACATTTTTTGGATATTTGGCAGGGAGACGTCATGACAGGGAAAAAATTTCTAACTCCTATTCAACCAAACTCAATTTTCTTATTAAAATCCGACGCTGATCACGAATACATGTAGCGCTTTTCAAAATTTCAATTAGATCAAAAGTTATTGCAATAAAAAATTTCACATTTTTTGGATATTTGGCAGGGAGACGTCATGAACAGGGAAAAAATTTCTAACTCCTATTCCAACCAAACTCAATTTTCTTATTTAAAATCCGACGCTGATCACGAATACATGTAGCGCTTTTCAAAATTTCAATTAGATCAAAAGTTATTGCAATAAAAAATTTCACATTTTTTGGATATTTGGCAGGGAGACGTCATGAACAGGGAAAAAATTTCTAACTCCTATTCCAACCAAACTCAATTTTCTTATTTAAAATCCGACGCTGATCACGAATACATGTAGCGCTTTTCAAAATTTCAATTAGATCAAAAGTTATTGCAATAAAAAATTTCACATTTTTTGGATATTTGGCAGGGGAGACGTCATGAACAGGGAAAAAATTTCTAACTCCTATTCAAACCAAACTCAATTTTCTTATTTAAAATCCGACGCTGATCACGAATACATGTAGCGCTTTTCAAAATTTCAATTAGATCAAAAGTTATTGCAATAATAAAATTTCACATTTTTGGATATTTGGCAGTGGAGACGTCATGAACAGGGAAAAAATTTCTAACTCCTATTCAAACCAAACTCAATTTTCTTATTTAAAATCCGACGCTGATCACGAATACATGTAGCGCTTTTCAAAATTTCAATTAGATCAAAAGTTATTGCAATAAAAATTTCACATTTTTTGGATATTTGGCATGGAGACGTCATGAACAGGGAAAAAATTTCTAACTCCTATTCAAACCAAACTCAATTTTCTTATTAAAATCCGACGCTGATCACGAATACATGTAGCGCTTTTCAAAATTTCAATTAGATCAAAAGTTATTGCAATAAAAAATTTCACATTTTTTGGATATTTGGCAGGGAGACGTCATGAACAGGGAAAAAATTTCTAACTCCTATTCAAACCAAACTCAATTTTCTTATTTAAAATCCGACGCTGATCACGAATACATGTAGCGCTTTTCAAAATTTCAATTAGATCAAAAGTTATTGCAATAATAAAATTTCACATTTTTTGGATATTTGGCATTGGAGACGTCATGAACAGGGAAAAAATTTCTAACTCCTATTCAAACCAAACTCAATTTTCTCATGTAAAATCCGACGCTGATCACGAATACATGTAGCGCTTTTCAAAATTTCAATTAGATCAAAAGTTATTGCAATAAAAAATTTCACATTTTTTGGATATTTGGCAGGGAGACGTCATGAACAGGGAAAAAATTTCTAACTCCTATTCCAACCAAACTCAATTTTCTTATTTAAAATCCGACGCTGATCACGAATACATGTAGCGCTTTTCAAAATTTCAATTAGATCAAAAGTTATTGCAATAATAAAATTTCACATTTTTTGGATATTTGGCAGGGAGACGTCATGAACAGGGAAAAAATTTCTAACTCCTATTCAATCCAAACTCAATTTTCTTATTTAAAATCCGACGCTGATCACGAATACATGTAGCGCTTTTCAAAATTTCAATTAGATCAAAAGTTATTGCAATAATAAAATTTCACATTTTTGGATATTTGGCAGGAGACGTCATGAACAGGAAAAAATTTCTAACTCCTATTCCAACCAAACTCAATTTTCTTATTTAAAATCCGACGCTGATCACGAATACATGTAGCGCTTTTCAAAATTTCAATTAGATCAAAAGTTATTGCAATAATAAAATTTCACATTTTTTGGATATTTGCAGGGAGACGTCATGAACAGGGAAAAAATTTCTAACTCCTATTCCAACCAAACTCAATTTTCTTATTTAAAATCCGACGCTGATCACGAATACATGTAGCGCTTTTCAAAATTTCAATTAGATCAAAAGTTATTGCAATAAAAAATTTCACATTTTTTGGATATTGGCAGGGAGACGTCATGAACAGGGAAAAAATTTCTAACTCCTATTCAACCAAACTCAATTTTCTTATTTAAAATCCGACGCTGATCACGAATACATGTAGCGCTTTTCAAAATTTCAATTAGATCAAAAGTTATTGCAATAATAAAATTTCACATTTTTTGGATATTTGGCATTGGAGACGTCATGAACAGGGAAAAAATTTCTAACTCCTATTCCAACCAAACTCAATTTTCTTCATTTAAAATCCGACGCTGATCACGAATACATGTAGCACTTTTCAAAATTTCAATTAGATCAAAAGTTATTGCAATAAAAAAATGTTCACATTTTTTGGATATTGGGCATGGGAGCGTCATGAACAGGGAAAAAATTTCTAACTCCTATTCAAACCAAACTCAATTTTCTTATTTAAAATCCGACGCTGATCACGAATACATGTAGCGCTTTTCAAAATTTCAATTAGATCAAAAGTTATTGCAATAATAAAATTTCACATTTT
The DNA here is from genome assembly GCA_019973975.1 of Trichonephila clavata. Lineage (NCBI taxonomy): Eukaryota > Metazoa > Arthropoda > Arachnida > Araneae > Nephilidae > Trichonephila > Trichonephila clavata. Next base: position 22,818 of record BMAO01004924.1, read on the forward strand.
TTGGATATTTGGCATGGGAGACGTCATGAACAGGGAAAAAATTTCTAACTCCTATTCCACCAAACTCAATTTTCTTATTTAAAATCCGACGCTGATCACGAATACATGTAGCGCTTTTCAAAATTTCAATTAGATCAAAAGTTATTGCAATAATAAAATTTCACATTTTTGGATATTTGGCAATTGGGAGACGTCATGAACAGGGAAAAAATTTCTAACTCCTATTCAAACCAAACTCAATTTTCTTATTAAAATCCGACGCTGATCACGAATACATGTAGCGCTTTCAAAATTTCAATTAGATCAAAAGTTATTGCAATAATAAAATTTCACATTTTTGGATATTTGGCAGGGAGACGTCATGAACAGGGAAAAAATTTCTAACTCCTATTCCAACCAAACTCAATTTTCTCTATTTAAAATCCGACGCTGATCACGAATACATGTAGCGCTTTTCAAAATTTCAATTAGATCAAAAGTTATTGCAATAAAAAATTTCACATTTTTTGGATATTTGGCAGGGAGACGTCATGAACAGGGAAAAAATTTCTAACTCCTATTCCAACCAAACTCAATTTTCTTATTTAAAATCCGACGCTGATCACGAATACATGTAGCGCTTTTCAAAATTTCAATTAGATCAAAAGTTATTGCAATAATAAAATTTCACATTTTTTGGATATTTGGCAAGGGAGACGTCATGAACAGGGAAAAAATTTCTAACTCCTATTCCAACCAAACTCAATTTTCTTATTTAAAATCCGACGCTGATCACGAATACATGTAGCGCTTTTCAAAATTTCAATTAGATCAAAAGTTATTGCAATAATAAAATTTCACATTTTTTGGATATTTGGCAGGGAGACGTCATGAACAGGGAAAAAATTCTAACTCCTATTCCAACCAAACTCAATTTTCTATTTAAAATCCGACGCTGATCACGAATACATGTAGCGCTTTTCAAAATTTCAATTAGATCAAAAGTTATTGCAATAATAAAATTTCACATTTTTTGGATATTTGGCAGGGGAGACGTCATGAACAGGGAAAAAATTTCTAACTCCTATTCAAACCAAACTCAATTTTCTTATTTAAAATCCGACGCTGATCACGAATACATGTAGCGCTTTTCAAAATTTCAATTAGATCAAAAGTTATTGCAATAAAAAATTTCACATTTTTTGATATTGGCAGGGAGACGTCATGAACAGGGAAAAAATTTCTAACTCCTATTCAAACCAAACTCAATTTCTTATTTAAAATCGACGCTGATCACGAATACATGTAGCGCTTTTCAAAATTCAATTAGATCAAAAGTTATTGCAATAAAAAATGTCACATTTTTTGGATATTTGCAAGGGAGACGTCATGAACAGGGAAAAAATTCTAACTCCTATTCCAACCAAACTCAATTTTCTTAGTTAAAATCGACGCTGATCACGAATACATGTAGCGCTTTTCAAAATTTCAATTAGATCAAAAGTTATTGCAATAAAAAATTTCACATTTTTTTGGATATTTGGCAGGGGAGACGTCATGAACAGGGAAAAATTTCTAACTCCTATTCAAACCAAACTCAATTTTCTTATTTAAAATCCGACGCTGATCACGAATACATGTAGCGCTTTTCAAAATTTCAATTAGATCAAACTTATTGCAATAAAAAAATTTCACATTTTTGGATATTTGGCAAGGAGACGTCATGAACAGGGAAAAAATTTCTAACTCCTATGCCAACCAAACTCAATTTTCTCATGTAAAATCCGACGCTGATCACGAATACATGTAGCGCTTTTCAAAATTTCAATTAGATCAAAAGTTATTGCAATAAAAATTTCACATTTTTTGGATATTTGGCAGGGGAGACGTCATGAAAGGGAAAAAATTTCTAACTCCTATTCAAAAAACTCAATTTTCTTATTTAAAATCCGACGCTGATCACGAATACATGTAGCGCTTTTCAAAATTTCAATTAGATCAAAAGTTATTGCAATAATAAAATTTCACATTTTTTGGATATTTGGCAGGGAGACGTCATGAACAGGGAAAAAATTTCTAACTCCTATTCAACCAAACTCAATTTTCTTATTTAAAATCCGACGCTGATCACGAATACATGTAGCGCTTTTCAAAATTTCAATTAGATCAAAAGTTATTGCAATAAAAAATTTACATTTTTTGGATATTTGGCAGGGAGACGTCATGAACAGGGAAAAAATTTCTAACTCCTATTCCAAGCCAAACTCAATTTTCTTATTTAAAATC
>BMAO01004925.1:0-90740 GCA_019973975.1 Trichonephila clavata
GAGAACCATTCTCCTTAAATACGTCAGAACAAAACCGTTACGAGTTAAAAATAATTCTACATGATGTCCACGGATTACGTATAATTAACAAGGGACGTAATAAGCCAATAAAAATTTAATATTTGAAGTATTCTCTTGAGCTTAGATCTAAATTTAGCCGCAAGGCAACGAAGCATGTGAAACTGAGGTTCGGTTCATTTCATATCAGAAATTAATGTACTTTAAAACAGTTGCTAATGGTGTTTGTTCATTTGAGCTCTACTTGACATCAATACATAGATTTTAATTAACCCTCTTGGAATTTCGAAACAGCGACCCAATGAAAAATATGCACGTACTGTGATTTGATATGTATTTTTAAAATTTGGTATTTACCTAAGGAATGGTAATATTGATCAAGTACGAACTGTTTGAATGACTTTATGCTCCAACGTTCAATATTTGAAATTAAATTTTTGAATTTTCGAGATTGAATTTTCAAAAGTATAAACCAAAATTAAAAATCTTCAATAACATTTGCATATCTGTATATTTATTTAAAACGGCTCGTATACGAAACAGCGATTAGTATGCCATCGTCTCTGTGTGTGTTGATAGATAGATATTTGAACTCATCGTCCTTGTAGTCTAGACTTTTATAAGCCAAAAAGATATAGTTATAACAAAAACTATTTTTTAATTCCTACTATTAGCCCACTCTCTCTCTATATATTAATTTATATACATATTTATCTTCTTCAAAATTTCAATCGTTAATAAAATACTTTCCATTCATCCAATCAAGTTCAAATAAATTTTTTTTAACTTGCAGTGGATGACACTCGATGCTAATACAGTTTTTCAAACATTAATTAAATTAAAATTAATTATCGGTTTTCAATCCCACTTAAATTCGTCTCCATTGTTGTAACAATGTAACTGTTAAAACAATGACAAAAGTTCGCGTCGAAAACCGATTTTTCAGCCAAACTAGCTAAACCGGTGTGCATTGTTACAACAATGCAGACAAATCATGCTCTTTCTTCAATTCCTACTATTAATTCACTCTCTCCATATATATATATATATATTGTTCAAATTTTCAATCGTTAATAAAATACTTTCCATTCATCCATTCAAAGTAGGAATTGACTTTTTATATTATATTTCTTTTATTTCTTGTTCATTATAATTGTTTCTTATTCTTTTATTTCTTGTTACATTTAAAATAAATTTATTAATAAAAAGTATTTTATTACAAAGTGTATATAAAAGCAAACGTATGATGTGAAACTCAGTATGTCCACTGCATGTTTTTAAAAAATACTATCGTTATTATGAATTAAGACTTGGGAAAATAAGAATAAGTTTAAAAATAATTATTTTAGGTGACTGACTATGTTCAAAAAAGTAAATTTGAAAAAGTGTATAAATGGGTATTTGTTTTTAGATATTTAGTGTCAGTTATATAAATTAAAATATACATATAAATTTGTTTCCAGAATATAGATACAAGTGAAAATTTAAATGCAATTTTTTGGCAAAAAATGAAGAAAAAATTATATGTATGCAAAAACATTCTCCTTTTATGAAAAATACTTCTTCAGTAATGATGTTTTACCTGTATATCAGTGCTTCTCAAACTTTCAATATTTGCGAGCCAATATGCAATCACAATTTTCATCCCCCCCATACAATAAAAATAAATGAATTTAATTCAATTATGCTATACTTTGACGCTAAAGCTACAATACGACTATAATCTTTTAAATGCCACCGGCGTATATAAACGTCTCGCTCAGCCAAAGCGTTTATTTCTCTAGACGTATATATACGTCTTTCCCAAATACGATCTTCTCTGCGCATTACTATCCATAAAGTTATTCCGAAAGTTTTGAAGTGCAATACAAGGACCTCGACAGTAAAGGATTAATTATATATCGTATAGATTATCAAGATAAGTGTTAATTTTTGTATATAATTTTACGTATTACAAGCCCATGGAGCTATTGGTCCTCATTAATGTTGTTCGTAACTTAGTATTGTTAAATTAATTATGAAATACATTGTGCAGTATTAATATATTTATAAGTGTATTATATCAGTGTAAATGTGTATTTTATTTTTTATTATGTCAGAATGTATTTTATTAGTTTACTTTTAATAAATTAATAATTCTTTTAAACAATCTTTAGTTTTCGACTTCTCAATATGCTCGAGCCCCCCTCGTTCAGTTATCACGCTGCTGTATATAGCTAGGACATATATATAGGGGATGGACTAGGGTTTTTAAAATATGTAATTTAGCATTGGATTTATTTTTATTTTAATATATCGGAGTAGAAACATTTTAACGAAAACATCAGCTTTTCTTTCAATTGATCGTAACCCTGAAAATAATTTTTCAAACCTTTTAGTCCATTGCCCAGTACAGAAGTCCTACCTACATATAGACAAACTATTATTATAGAAGCATTTTTCATAAAAGAATATTTTGAAAATATGACATTACTTTTTTTTTATGAAAAAATTGCATTTAAATAATTCTGTATTGTAATAATATTCTTAAAACTATTTAACATGTATATTCTAATTCAACTGACACTAAATATCAAAAGAAATTTCCTTGAAACACTTTTTCAAAATCACAGTTTCGGATGTTGTCGGGCACCTCGAAAAACTTATGTTTTAAATGTTGACGAGTATCAAATAAAACAAATATTTTCGGTGTACAGCAAGTTCAAGAAGCCAAAATTAAAACAAACGGTTAACGATTTATCAATATTTCAGTTAAAGAAAAAAATATATTGCTCCTTCCATATTGTTTAAAAAGGACAGTTATTAAATACTTTCAAATCAATTCTCAACTGCAACCTTTAATTGCTGGAGTTTATCTTAAATCGTTTCCACATTCCTCGCATTACCCTGAGGTAATCCGTTCTGAAATGTGCACACTTGACTTTCTCAAGAGAATTTTAAAGATGCCACTTAAAGTTTATGAAGAGGGTTAATGAAGCTCCCAATTTATGTTTTCAAGTTATTGTTGAGGATCATTCACCCCGGAAATCTTCCACACTTCGCTATTGATAGACAGCTGTTCTGCGTTCCGCTTAAATGCTCTTAACGAATGCTAAACAGCAGGGGAATTTTGACCTACTTTTGCTGATGTAATATCAATTCATCCGCAACAAAGTACCATATTTTTTAATATACAAATATATATGATACAAATTTGTTCTGTTTAAATACAATTTTAATTGTTTCCGTTATCCGGACGCAAATGTCACTAATTGTGAACCAAACGCGAGACAAGTCGCCAGTCATCGGAATAAAAGTCAAAAACATTCAACTATCATCAAATATTAATTAATTGTTAAAAAAAACAAGTTCAACTATAAACAAATATTAATGAATCGTAAATTCTATGCCAATATATCTTTCTCTTGAAAACAAGTAATATAAACAAATTTTTAAGTCAATTCCTACTTTGAATGGATGAATAAAAAGTATTTTATTAACGATTGAAAATTTGAACAAGATATATAAATATATATATTAGTGAGAGAGTGAACTAAAATAGTAGGAATTGAAAAAAAGAGCATGATTTGTCTGCATTGTTGTATTAATACACACCCAGTTATGCTAGTTTGGCTGAAAAACCGGTTTTCGACGCCAACTTTTGTCATTGTTTTAGCAGTTACATTGTTACAACAATGGAGACGAATTTAAGCTGGCGTCGAAAACCGGTAATTAATTTAATTTAATTAATTAAAATTTGAAAAACTGCATTAACAGAAAGTATTTTATTAACGATTGAAAATTTGAACAAGATAAATATATAAATATAGAGAGAAAGTCAGCTAATAGTAGGAATTGAATAAAAGAGACTGCATCTTCTTCAGTTCTGGCTAAATTCAAATCTTCATCATTTTTTTTAAAAAAACAAAAATTAAGATGGAAGAAAGAAAAGAAAAACGTGCTTTGTTTTGAATGGATTCAGAGAATAGAACACATGACCCTCAAATGAACATTTCCCTTGTGGTTGTTAGAAATGTGGCGGAATTCTACATTATTTGGCGATTTTTCGCTTGTGCCCGGTTAACGGAAAAGTATCCAAGATAATGAAGAACATTTCCTGAAACTCTTTAGTTTCTTGTGAATTCCATTAAGTGTTGAGTTGTTTTTCCAAGCCAAATGGGATCGATTATTGGTGAAATCGTCGAATCGGCCATTGGTCTGCCAAATTTTGAAAAACCGCTAATTTGGCGCGTTTTTGCGTGTCGTGTTTTGGAGTAGCAACCCTATCACAACACGATCCGACCTCTTCCTCACCATAAAAAAGGGTTACCAGAGATGGCGCACTTATCTATTTGGCGAGAAAACACTTGGCGGGATAAGTGGCTGATTCGACAATTCAACCCGATTATTAATATCCTGTTGGCGACGGACTTCATAGGTTTGAACCGAGCCAAAGTGAGAAGGACGACACCCGAGCTCGACCAAAAGAAAATACAATAACTAAAGAGTTCAATTATAAATCAGTACTTCTCCGTTATAATCACATATGTACCGACCAGAATTCTATAGTTCTAATTTTGCCTACATGCGATTCTTCTGTTTTGGCGATTTTTTGGGAGTGCGATGCATCGCCTTTCATTTTTAGTGGTATAGAATTCTAATGTTGTAGAAAACAAACTAAATTATCCCCAATTGGAGTCGAAAAGGCTTAATATGTTTATAATGGAAATGTCATAAATCTGATGGTGTCGTGGTTAACGCAACAAGAGTGTATATATATATATATATATATGTAATAATTCCCAGTAATATAATCCTTTAAAATAACTTTTAACTACCTTTGGTCCATCCCTTCAGGACCGAACTTCAATTAATAAATTAGCCAGCGCCTAACGAGAATATTTTAAACTACATCTAGCTACCCACTCAGATCATGTGATTTGAGCCACCTATAAATAGCGAGATTCCTGAGGACCGTGCTCTTTCGTTTCTGTATTTTGTCTGCGTAAACATGTAGCCGGCTGCAGTGTGTTTGGGTGTGCTTATATTGTGTCGTCCCTGTAATGTTTTATGTGCTTAAGATGTGGAATAAATAGTTTTAATCAATCACCAGACGCCTCGTCAATATCATCCAAAGAAACCATCAACAATAGCGATCATATTATTAAAAATACATTTCAACGGTTACGTCGATTACCATATATATATATATATATATATATAATATTCCACAGAATTTATCAATGTTTAAGTTATCTGAAATGGCAACAGGATGCGCAGTGATCTTATAAGAATTTCAACTTTAAAATATGCTGTAGTGAATGCAACACCACAACAGATAACCAGAAAGTGATATTTCAGGCAGAAAGTAATAATTTTAAAATAAAAAAAATTGGGAATCCAGATGTTAGTTGTCTTTGGTGCTTACGTATTATTGCAACAATCGCCAACTCTATCAATAACTCGCCAAGTTGGCACCCCAGATTTCCTAAGTGTCGTTCGCGTTGAATTGGCAACCATGTGCTTCGTTTCAGAAAATGTCGCCAATAGATTGCGATAATACGTAAGTACCTTGTATTGTTTTTAAATGTAATCTTTTTATCATATATAGGTACTTTGTATTATACCATCGAACAATTCCGCCAAATCAAAAGACGTTGTCAATTCCAAAAATATAGCCAAATGCAGTCACGCCGCCATCCGGTATAGTGGTCAGTGAAGCTGACTGCGTGCCGCAGGGACTGGGTTCGAATCCCGGAGAAGGCATGGATGTTTGTGTTGCAATCCTTTCTTCTGTCTGTGTTGTTTACCCCGTGTTATACGTTCGGTGGTGCACGGGTTTATAAATGTTAATAAAAAAAATAAATAAATAAATAAAATGCAGTCACCGTTATAATGATGAAACATGCGTGGAAATGGTTTCCACTATTGGCCACAAATCGCGGCATTTGACGACGTTTTTTGATTTGACGAAATTGGTTGCTGTTGTAATGCCTATAAATACGTCATCTATTTCTTCGAACTACAAGAAAATTTTAGCTTTCTCATAAGGTTAATAAAAATTCTTTGGTTAATAAGTCTTCTTTTATAACTTTATTATATAAGCGATTCTATTAATTTACTGAAGAAATATATATATTATCTTACGTGATATTTGCATTGGCATGCAAACCGAAGACCTGGGGGCAGTCGTCGTCGGGAATTTTCTTGATACCTTCCAGACACTGCTTGAGACTGTTACACTGAGGCAGTCGGTACCGTGGATAAAATTCGAAGTTATGGTGCAGGATCTTCTCGTTGAACCACTCGTTCATATAAGTGCAGAGGAGACGTTTGTCGTAATCGTCCGTTACTCGACCGCCGTATTTCACTTCGGCCAGCATGAATCGGATGGTACGCCAGCAGGGACCCTGACATGAGTATAGGAGACGAGATATGTGGGAAATGCAATTTAGTATGAAGATTATTCAGTATTATATTAGTAAGAGATTAACTAACTGAATTCGTTTTTTCCTTTAAAAAATACATTCATGTCCATAAATTAAGGATAATTCAGAATCACACAAAAATTGAACTCTAAAATAAAAATTTCACCTGTAGAATTGTCACACACATCTTGAAGAAGAATATGCAAATTACAGGAAACCACCAGATGGCGCGGATAGTACGTCACAATGACGAGAGTGTAAGAGGGGTATATAAGGAATGGTGGCAAAGAAGTAAAATTGTTCACAAGCGCTTTAAAAGCCTTTCAGTGCAATAACCGCATAGTTATGGCACAAAGGAAGCATTTGGATAATTTTTTACGTGGTAGAATTATAGGACGACTGGAATGTGGACGTACCCAGCTGGAAGTATCCGAGGAACTTGGAATTACCCAGGGTGTCATCTCCAGACTTTGGCAACGATTCCAAGATGATGGTAATGTGAGTAGATGTTACAGCACAGGTCACCCCCGAATTACAACGCCGAATGAGGACCGATATTTGGCAGTTACTGCCGAAAAAACAGACGGAGCACAGCATCAGACCTATCTCGTCAGCTCTCTTCAGCTACCAGTACGACAGTTTCAAGGCAGACCGTGTACAGACGCTCAGGGCACATTGGTCTATATGCTCGTAGGCCTGTCAGATGTGTTCCTCTTACCGCAAATCACTGTCGCCTGCAATTAACTGGAGTAGAGAGCATGCATTGTGTACACCGCAACAGTGGTCTTGTGTGATGTTTTCCGACGAGTCCAGGTTTAGTTTGCAGTCTGATTCTCGCCGGACTTTCATATGGAGGGCGCAGGTACCCGTTACCACCAAGAGAACACCATTGAACGACACCGTTACGGTGGTGCAGGATGGCTCGTTTGGGGAGGAATTATTCTTGGTTCCAGATTTGACCTGCATGTTCAGAGTGTAACGATGACAGGCCACATCTATCTGGATGTCATTCTGGAACAACATGTACGTTTGTTTCGGGGTGCCATGGGTGCTAAATTTCTGTTTATGGATGACAACGCCCGTCCTCACCGTGCAAACATTGTAAACGAATGCCTTCAATTGGAGGATATCACCCGCATGGATTGGCCAGCATACTCACCGGACTTGAATCCAATAGAGCATGTGTGGGATATGCTTGGCCGACGAATTGCAGCCCGTCAACCCCCTCCCATCTGTCTACCGGAACTTCGGAAGGCATTGCTTGATGAGTGGTGTAATATTCCCCAAGATCAGATTGATAATTTGATACTCAGCATGCGTAGGCGTTGTAAGGCCTGTATTGCATCGTCCGGGAGACATACTCCGTATTAAACATCATACTAACCATGTTATACTGTTTTTTGTAAATAGGTTTTTTTTTTTGAAATTTGCTCCAGGGTGTAAAAATCGCAATTTTTATTAATTATGTCAAACATATAGCATCTTTTTTGCTCTTTACCTTTTGTTTAATAAATAGACTTTACAAATAAGTTAAATTTGTTTTGCTTCTCTCTCTTTCTTTGCCTGAACTTCATTATCCTTAATTTATGGACATGAGTGTACTTGAAGTTTAGGACTAAAATAATTCTAACAATAAAGAATACCACTACCATACTACATGCTTAAATTTCATTCAATATATCTGCATGATTAAGTTGCGGCGTAAGTACAGTGGCATAACGGAAAATACTTGTAGGGGCCCCCCTGCAAAGTCAGATTTTGGGCCCCAAGCTGGATCTTACAAAGGATTGCAAGATGGCATCAGTCAGGCTTTGGGGCCCCCTGAATCCTGGCCCCCCCCGCAATGCGGGGGTCTACGTTACGCTACTGCCATAAATAATTATTAAACAAATATTTTTAATTTTAGTAAAATTAAATCAAAAAAATTAAAACCCAATATTACAAGATTAGTTTGATTTTTCATAATTTTTTATGCAATCAATCTTGAGAATTTCAATTACGGAAATAAATGCACTTCTAGGTCACAGAATTAGTAGTAATACTAACCTTATACCTGGTTTTGTAAATATTCAACGTCATGAAGGAAACACACACGAAGCTTGAAAATTTACTTCCCAACATTAAAATATTCTTACATTGGCTTTTCTTACATTGAGCCTCAGAGAGCAAAATATCTTCGATAGTTGATAGTTTTTTAAGGAATGGAAAATGTTACCAAGCTGTGTGTGTAAGACTTTTTTTTTGTCCCCATTTATTTTACTTAGATATATACATATATATAATATTAATTGAAGCAAGACACCCTTGATCGTGACCTCTTTTGAAAAGTTTCTCCCTCCTTTGTGCTGCTCATGTGCATGCATATAAATGGCTCTAGAACACCTTAGTTCTCTTTTTTCACCGACTATTTAACTATTCTCTGGAGAAAGTCTGTCCACCCCTGACTTAGAGTATAGTTATTTAGTAAATTAAGTTTCACATTCGTTGAGAAATAAAAAATTATAAACTGTTCTTCCTTACAAAAACATAACTCTAAAAATTTCTTTACCAAAAAAACCAAATTTGAATTTTGTTCTTCCTCTGTGCATTACCAACTAATTACCCATAAAGGATGGTTTTTAATACCTTTTTCATGTCCATGTCATCTAGATGTTTTTGCAAGAACTTCATGGACGCAGAGAAATCGGCTTGATTAAATTCATAAGGAATGTTCCATCCTAGAGGCCCAAATTTCCTCCTTTCTTGCACAATAGTGTTGAGGAACGCTATGCCAAATAACAAGGGTTGCCATTGGGGTGCATTGCTGTATTCCAGAATATCGTCCGGCAAACTGGCATAAGTTCTTTTCAGGCTCACTTTAATGCCTTGTGGAGGCTCGTTTGTGAATTTTATGGAAAGCTGGAAATATAAATGAACAATAATAAAACTTCAGCATTACAAGAAAGCACTGTTTTGAATTTTTCTAATTTTTCTAAGTAAGTAGCACCTCCATATTACTAAGTGAATAGATAGATACGCATATGTGCTTTGAAAAATATTCAGGAATAATGGATACGATTGACTATATTCAACAAAACTATTCTTTATTTCGTTATACTTATTATGAGTACATTCTTTTCACTTAACCGCGTTAGATATAATGAGTAATAAACTTTTTCAATATTCACAGATTTTAAGAAATAAAGAATACTTTCGTTCAACCCATGAAGAATATCACGCAAAACTAAGCAACATGTAAACAAGTAGACTGATGGAAGAAAAATCGCAACACCAAGACGAAGTTGTGCTAGGTAAACGAAGTTTGGTATATATATAGGCGTGTTTATGCATCTGAAGGATAATATCTATTCAAATTTTGAGCTAGGCACATAAGTGTAGAGCAATTAACGTTACAATAAACATGAAAATTTTGTTTTATTTCAATACACGCTGTAATGTTCGTGAACATTATTTATCGTTGAGTTTAGAAGTAGTGAGTTCAGGGACGTCTTAAGACTTCTAGAGGCCCTGGGGCCCCACACAAATATAGGCCTCACCTTTGACCGTTAAAAGTAAACAGTATGTAGCATACGTTATCAAATACTCGTACAAACAATAACCCGAAACAAATAAATGTTCATGATTTACAATCGCACACACCGGCTTGGTCGAATGCCGTTTTTTGACTGAAGGAGTAATGATGGTGTATGGTGGTAGCCTAGGCCTGTAAATGGACGACGGTTATTACATGTAGCCAGTTGACATATCGTCTGAAATTCCCAGTTTTTCGGAGAATGGAACCGGAAATAACATTTGACCTTTGAAATTATTCGAATTATGATTTTCTTAATGCTGAGTTGAGAAGGAGAGGAAGCCCACATGGCAGCCGAGGCCCTAGGCCCAGGTGGCCCATGCCTTAAGACGTCCCTGAGTGAGTTGATGTTAGAATAAGAATGACTTTAAGACCAAGAACCCACTATCATCTGCTCACTGGGTTTAAACGAGGTCGTGTAATATACTAAAAAATGTCCACAACATTGCAGATAGACTTGGCAGAAACGTATCCACAGTGCATGACTTAGTAGGTCAAGAGAAGATACTGCCTCTAGATGACTGGGTTCTTGGCGGCCAAATGGTACTACTGAGAGGGAAGACCGTCGTGCTTGGCTTATTACTTGGCGCATCGTACTGCTTCTGTAGCAGAAATTCGAACTGCAGTAGGCAGCACAGTGACACAACGAATCGTTACAAATTGGTTACTTCAAGGACAGTTTCGAACCACACGCTCCGTAGCATACATTCTACCTACTCCGAACCACTGCCTTTTGCAACGTCATTAGTGCAAGGTAGAGTTCATTGGAGGACGGAGTGTACTAGAGCCTTTTGCCGGCTAGATCATCAGATCTTTGTATAATCAAGCACGTATTGTAACATTTCAGACAATAAAGGCAGCGTGATTTTGGTAAAATAAAATTTAAGTTTAATTACATCACAACTATTATTTACAGATTTACATTAATTTACAACTTAGTAAAATCAGATTATTTTAGAGTCCCAAATTCTATTGTTTTGTGAGGGAAGAGTATTTTGGCATCCGTTCTCAGGAAAGTTTTCGCTCGATCTCCCTTTTTCTCTCTCGGCCCTCTCTAGGGTTCGGGGTTGACAGCCGTCGGCGTCTTTTCTTCTAGTTACATCCGGCCGTGGGTGGAGTGGGTTTCTTATCGTGTCAGAGGTTGCCGGGACGATCCAAGACAAGACCCGCAATATATTTAAGAGTGCAGGTGTCTTACACATGTGATGCTTAATTCTCGTAAAGAAGCCAACTCAGCTGTGTGGCGGAAACTCACGGATGTCACAGTATGGGGCATTATTGGACGACATCTCGAGAATCATCCACTACCTATATTTAACGTTTCTGTATTGACCATACAAATGCAACAGCCATGAAACTTCAATCCCAAAATTGATATGCTACGTCGAAAACAAGAAAATTGTGGAAAACTCCGAGAGTAAGAATTTTACAGCGGAAAACGAAGAAATTAATTTTCGAGTAGTTCAAAAACGGCAATTAGAGTGGCATTACTTCTCTCAATAGGTGGACAAAATTATTACTTAGCGTGAGTGTATATAAGGTTTCAGTAGCTATTATTAAATTGAGTCTGAAGACATAATTTGTGATGGATTACTGAAGGAAGAGCAAAGAGTTTGGTTGTTCGAAGGGCTGATATCAAAGGCCTCGCTCTAGCAATGACACACTAGAATTGTTGCCGCACCTTTCTCCTATCTTCACAATAAGAGGTCTTAAGAGATTAGTTGAGTTTAACGTGCTAATCTCGATTATTTCACATGACGATATCCGACGGACTGAAGCTTCAAACTGCAACCCATTAAGTTAATTCTTATGTTATCGTAGATATCGCAAGTATCCTTCGAAATATAGGAATTGAGAAGAGAATATCGAATAATAAACGAAAGCACAAAATTACACAGCAAAAAGAAATAACTTGCAATGAATAGATTATAAAAATTCATCAACTAAAAAGACAAACTAAGTATTCTACTTGACATTAAGCGAATTTACAAATGTTAAAGTATTTTTATTATAAAAAAATATTGAAAATATTTGAAAAATATTTAGGAAATTTATAGTACATGATATCGACATAAATAAAATAGAAAGCTGAAATTAATAAATTTTAATTGTTTAAATATTTGATGAATTCCTTATATATTAGTAGAAGATACTACAGATATAAGAGAAGAACTTTCACCCTAAGAATATTTATTTTGCTTCAGTTGAAAAACTAACTGGAGTTTTTCTAGTGTTAATTTCCATGAGAAATATCTGAGAATAAAATTGTTTTACTGAAACAAAGAGTTAAGGAAAATTATACGAGTAGATATTTGCATCTATATAATTCTATTATATGCTTCGATTAGTAAAATTTGTATTTAATCTACTGATAGATATTGAATATGTTCATAATGAAAAGGGTATGATGCGTGAAGAAAGTTTTATTTTAGCTGAAATTATTACAATTACTCTAATATTTTTAATGCGTATGTGCATGTGGAGGATGGAAATCGGTACCTTCTGATTCGTAAGCACGTAACAAGACCAAAATGATAACTTTAGTCCGGAGGCTGTTACTGGCTTACATAGATGCCACAACTACACTACCCCCCACTAGTGAGTCGATGGATAGACGAACGAACAATATTCTTGTTATGGTGAGCGTGTGAGTTGTTGCGTCAAGTGCGTCTGATGGCTTTGATTGCTGCGTCAAATGGGTCTGACTGTTTTTGATTGCTCTTCTTGCCGGTAGATGGCGCCACGAAAACCGCGCGAAGACTGCGTTTTTTCTAAGTTCTGAGTCAAGGTCACCAATGTGGAGGATAAAACTCGGTACTTACTGATTCGTAAGCACGTAACATACCACTGGACAAAAATGATCACTTCGGTCTGGAGGCTGTTATTGGCTTATATAGATAAAACCACTACATGCATATAGTTACACATTTTAATTGATTTAAAAAATACTTCGAAATATAATTAGACTGAAAAAACGAATATGCATAGAATGAAAATAATTTTGAAAAGCAAGGAAGATTTTTAAAAGCCTCAAATACAAATGCTAGCATAATTATAAAAACAGGCTTATCCCTTTTCTGGTTGAATCAATTTTTATTTTCAAAAAGTGACAAATAACTATTTACCTGTAGCAGACCTATAGGAAACTGAGGGTGCATCTCTGTTGTTATCCAAAGTCTGAAACTTTCATGCACTTCATTCTCTTCGGAGAGCATTTCCAAGACTTCGTAACAGAAATCCAGACTGAGGTGGCAATTCTGGAGGATGACCCATCCACCAATGCGACTCATCTTGGACAGAATTCGGCGAGCGGGAATTTCTTGACCTTGCCCCATCGAGACGGAACTATATTCTGCATGATATAAAAGTGTCTTTGAATTTTTTTTTATAAAAATAAATCCCCATTTTTTTTTAAAAGCTCTTTATTCACTTTAGTGTATAGTTAGAATTTTTAATTTCATGGGACTTGTCATTCCAAAACAAAAATAAGATTGAAAATTTCTGCTTAAACATCCCGTCGAATACTATATACTTTGGCTGTCTTCTTTCACCGAGTAGAGAGCAAAGAAAGAAAAGAACGCATTCATAGTCTTCGAATCAGTAGACATCCAGTTCAAAACAGCTCACAATTTCTATAAAGTATTTCTAATACATACTCAAATAATCTATCCATATCAGGGTTTCTTAAACTGTGGGGCTCCCCCCCCCTTCCTAGAACGAGCATATTGAAAAGTCGAAAATAAAATATTTAAAAAGATTATTAATTTACTGAAAGTAACAAATAATATACATTCTGACATAAGAAATAAATACATATTTACATTGATAAAAGACACTTATAAATGTATTACTGCACAATGTATTTTATAATTAATTTAGCAATACTAAGTTAAGCACAAGTTTAATAATTGCCATTTACTCCATGAGCTTGTCATATACTAAATTATATATAAAAATTAGCACTTATGTTTATAATTTGTACGGTTTATAATTAATCCCTTAACCTGTTGGTTAAAAGATGCGTGACTCTCTAATGCCACCGTTTTCCACATAGGTGTGCATATGTGATGTAATGGGGGGGGGGAGAGAAAAGGAATAAATAAGCAAACACTCTGAAATAAGTAAATCCTTCGCAAACAACGTCGAGATTTTTTCATTGCATTCCAAAGCCTTCGGAATAATTTTACGGTAAGCAGTGCACAGAAAAGATCGTACTTGGGAAAGAAGTATAAATACGTCCTGGGAAATTAACGCTCTGGCTGAGCGAGACATTAATAAACGCCGGTGGAATTCCAGAGGTTAAAGTCGTATTGTAGCTTTAGCGTCAAAGTATAGTATTATTAAATCCCATACATTGTTATTGTATGGAGGGGGAGGGGATGAAAATTATGATTGAATATTGGGTCGCAAAAATTGAGAGTTTGAGAAGCACTGATCTCTCTCTATATATATATTTAGAAAGGGACTAACTCGCTTCTAAAAAGATCTCTGGAACCATTAGATCTACAGGCTTGAAATTTAGCAGGGATATTTCTTTTAATGAGTAGAGATTAGCTAAGAACGTGATTTTTTTAAAAATCAACTCCCAAGGAGGGTTACAGGGTTGTTGACAAAAATTACCATTTTTGAATTAGACCAACAGATTTGAAATTTGGCAAGCATGCTCCTGTTGAATAGAGATCCTCTAAGAATGGATTTTAAGTAATTCGATTCCGGGGGGAAGGAATTACTTAAAATCCCTTTTATGTAATTACTTAAAATCCCTTTTATGTTACAAATAAAAAAAATCCATTTTATGAACTATTATGCTTACAAACTTGAAACTTGGGAAACATATTTCCTTTGTTGAGTAGATATCCGCTAAGAATGGGTTTTGCGGAAGTCGAATCCCAAGGAGAGTTGCAAGGGAGTTAAAGATAAAAAAAAAATCCCCATATTTGAACAATTTGACTTACAGACTTAGAATTTGGGAAACATGGTTTTTTAACGAGTAAAGATCCACTAAAAATAGTATACGAGTAAATCGACCTCGAAGGGAGAGTTTATAACGGCGTAAGTAATGAATATACTTCGTTTTAGAAATTCAAATCCTGTCTTTTTTCAAGTCAAGAGGAGAGTGCTATAAGAATATTTTTCAGTACAACCCAAAAGGCTTATTGCTAGGTCTTAAAAAACTATAGTCTAAAAAGATGTGCAATCTTACAAAGAATTACCCAGCGAAGCAGACGGGTAACGTCTAGTATATTATAATTAAGTATACATTATAAACGATAAGTTTCAAATCAATCCATTAACGTAGATATGTAATAATTATTCAATACCAAGTCACAAAACGAGACTGGGCCGCCCATCCGGTATAGTGGTCAGTGAAGCTTAGTGTGGTCAGTGAAGCAGTGAAGCTTCTGACCTTACTAATTTTTTTCAAGAAGTCTATTTATTACTTCAATGCAGCAGTGTTGTTCAACGGTCTGATCACTGATGTGATAAGGAACCCACTCACACATATCATGAATTTTGGCTATGTTTTGGTCTGTAATCGTTGACCTAGGGAGCCCACCAGGTTCTTCATCTTCCACACTAACCCCCTGAAAACCTCTTATAACATTTAGAACACATGTGCACTAGACAAAGTTTCATTTCCATAAACCTCGGTTAGTGTTTGAAATGTTTTCGTGACTGATCTCTTAAGTTTCACAAGAAACTTGATGTTGGTGCGACATTTTTCTGGCAGAAAGCAGTGGCACGCGTTCAGTCAATGACGCAGTACTCCCAGCTGACGTGATCGATTATGGCGAAACTGGTCATATGGATAGAGGAGGTGCTTGGGATGATGTCACCAAAACAGTTGTTGCAAACTCCAATATATTTTCAAGCTACACACTTAGTCTCTTTTTTTTTGTGTCACACCTTGTATTACATGATCATTTCTTTATATATATTTTTATCGCAGTCCGATTGGATAATTAATCTTTGTTAGGCGGAGTCTTAGAAGAAATTGTGAAATTCAGTGTTACATATATGCACATTCATCAGAATAGATTTTTTGAATCTTTTAGCATGTAATTGGTACCTTATCTGCTTGAACATCAGAATCTAAATCTTGCGAGATCTTTTGAATGCATTTTTAATGTATAAAAAACTTGATCTAAAAACATAAAGGATAAAAAGTTTAATACTGCTTTACATAATTTATCATTTCTGTAAATATATATAATTCTTCGAACTGTAATAAATAATCATTCTTTAAACATCTTCCCAAATAAAAAAATCGCATAATAAAGAAGCCCCTAAGCATTATTAAGCATTTTAAAATAATCATGCGTTGATTTAAAAAAATTTCCAACTATAAAAATCTTATAATATTTATTTCTGAATAAGAATACGACTTTTAGTGACAATATAACATACTTCATAGTTAAATTAATTCATTATTTTTTTAAAAAACATTACCAATGCTAAAGAAAAAAAAACAGTTATAAAAACGTATATTTTCTTAGAGTATGTTACTAAAAATATCTGTATGTATCACATTTTTTTTATAAGTATCCTATATTTATTAAAATAAAGCACTGCTGCTGTTACCTAATTCTTTCTTCCTTGCCAAAAGTTCCACTTGCATGCTGGGATCGCCACTTGTAGATAATAAACAAATAAGAGGTGTTCTGTTGTCTGATTCCCACCACAAATCTTCGTAGTCTAATAAGACACCTTCCACAAATTCTGGACCTAACGAAGCTAAAATAACAAAAAAGTATAAATTTATCAAAATTTCCTGAAAATATCCTTAATTTTTTCTTGAAGATTCCCTCACAGTCTGAAAATCACAAAGACCATTTGAATACACGAACAACAAAATATTCAGGAAATCTATTTAATATATTTAATAAGACTGTCAAAGGATCAGAAACACACATTATACGGACTATATTTCATTCATTATTAATAAATTTTTCCCCATGTCTATTGAAGGTTTCTCAACATGCTTTAAATTGAAGCTAATGTACATTGAATAAATAAATTTGAAGTACTTTAGTTCATTAGGACAAACTATAAGTTCAATAACAGTAAATAATTTTAAATTGGATGACAAAATCCAATGTACAAATATACTAAATTAACAATAATCGCCTATACGGGCCGAGCTAAAAAATGATACCAGCTTCTGGGGAATGTACTAGGTCTATAAAGGTTAAAATAGCAATGTGCAGCCCCATTAAAAGAAAAAAATAAACAAAACGTATATAAATTAATAGCCGCCAATGTTAGACACGTAAATTTCTTTTGTAGTAGGAAAATAATAAATTATGTTTTATAAATTTGCAAATAAACTAAATTTCAAGAGTTGTAGGAGCAATGGAATGGATAATCTCGGTATCTCAATATTCAGAAGCTACGCATTAAAATTAATCAAAGCTCCCAAATTTAAACTTAAAAAGTGACCAACACTAATAATAAGATTCAAATTTTATGTACCGTAAAATCCAACGTATAACGCGCACTTTTACCATACAAAATAAGATCGAAATTTACAGTTGCGTGTTATACACCGGTTATAAAAATCAGGGCTTCAAAAATGAAAAAAGATGAGCATAGAAAAAAATTAGACTTCTACATATATCGAAATACTGTTTATTTTCAAAAGCTTGCAATAATACCTCGAATAAATTACCAAAACATACGAGCATTTTATACGTGCATTCCAAGTTTCTTCGTAAAAAAGGTTGCGCGTTATACGGCAAATGTATTCAAAAATTGCATCTCTAAAGTATGGGTGCGCGTTATACGCCGGATTTTACGGTACATATATTCGAATTTTTCTTGACTTTTCTGGTATTTCTTATATATAATCATATGTTAAACATTTCCTCCTTCAGTTCAATAGGTTTACCTGATATGAACTTCTTCGCTTGGGACAACGTCCTGTCAGGACACCATGTCCTGATCATGAGCAGGATACCAAAGGGATCCAATTTAGCATCGTATCCACAAGGAAACGATGCTGCTTCAGGAACTTCAGATTCAAACCACATTTTCCACTCGGCCTCCTTAGTACAAACCTAAAATATAGTCTAAATTATGCGATCGAAAGTAAATATAGGACACCCTTTCTAAAGACTTTCTTACGCTTCGCATAATCTATGAATTCAGTAAAAAGTCGATTGGAAAACATTGGGAACTTTGCCAAGTGTATCGAGAAGTATGTGAATGCTTAAGAAGCAAGTTCAATTGATGAAACAAAAATTTTGGCATTTTCATGAAAATAATTTTAGATTAATTAATAAGAAGTAAAAATAAACAAAAGAAATAACAGTATATAATACTAATCCATATTTTTTTTGTTTTATTTTGTTTCTTTAACAGCCATACTCTTCCGATATATATTTATTGCACCTACAAGAGATTTATTGTACATCAGAACACTATCCAGCAATTTGCAATTGAAATTTGTATTTAAAGGAAGTATGAAGTTGAATGAATTATAGCTCAAAATAAATATATTTCCCCAAAATATAAAACATTGTATCATTTAAAAGGGGCAAGAGAAACTTTTTTTTCAGAAAAAAGAAAATAAACCTCGTCAACAAGAGTCTTGAATGAAGACAGTCGACTCAGCTGCACGACGTTCAGCCAAATGACATCTGGTACCCAAGTATAGGGTTTGGGCCGCACGGAATTCATATCGAGTGAGGCTCCACCTAAAAAAAGATATTTTTTATAACAGTTTACTTCACATAGTGCAAAAACATTCATCTATGTGCAAAACTACACAGCGAAATTGCATGAAAATTGGGCAATAGCAGAATGAAATGATGGGAATTTTATCGAGAGGAAAAAGACAATGAGTTCCGAAAACCACCCTAGGTGACGTATGATAGCTTTATTGAGAACGTATAAATAATCTACAAAAATTTACAAAACATGCTCGATATGTTGTCCTCCGTTGTCTGCTACCATTTGAAAGCGACAGGCAAGGCGATGTGATACAACCAGTGATTATGCATAAAGGTGTTCCTCCACACATCACCCGTTGTGTGAAACAAGTGCTCCGCCGCCGTTTCGGTGACGACAGAATCATTAGCCTGCATTTTCCTACAGCTTGACCTCCTAGATCCTCCAACTTGAATTCTTGCAACTTTTGGCTGTGACGATATCTCAAGGCCATGGTCTACCGTGATCCCATCACATTTCTATCCGATCTTAAAGGAAGTATAGAACGCCAAGTGGTAACATTCCCCAGTTCAGGCTTTCAACAGTCAAACATGAGATTTTACGCTTCAGAATGGTAGCAGACAATGGTGGACAGCATATCGAGCATGTTTTGTAAGATCTTGAGGATTCTTTATATGTTCTCAATAAAGCTATTAGACGCCCTAGGGGTAGTTTTTGAAACATTTTTTCTTCCCTGGATAAAATTCCCATCACTTCATTCTGCCAATTTTCATGCAATTCTGCTGAGTAGTTTTTACTATAGACTGTTCACAAATTTCAAGTTTAATTATGGGCACCCGGTATATATATAAATCTTATGAGAATCATAAAAAAAATTTAATTTTTTTGCAAATATTTTAACACTAAAAAAATTAAATAAAAACACAACTTCAGAGATAACGCGTCTTGAAGAAGCAAAGCATTCATTATCCAACAGATTAATTAAGTCCCAATAAAAAGCTAAGTGACAAGACCTTTAACAAATGTAAAAAACTCGATGTATGAGATAGAACCACTCTCGAGTTGTAGTTTCAGGGCCAGCATCAAGACAAAAAGGAATCTGTGACACTCGTAGAAACCTCTCACTGCGTATCGGTATACTTCGTACGTCAAGTACTGGATAATATTACGAATTCGCTTTCGAACATCAGGATCCAGGTCCGATCTATAAGAAAAAACATTATAATCATGAAGCAGAAAAGACATTCATAAACTTTAGCCATAAATACTATTAATGACTATGTATGATAGCGAAATGAATCTTATAGGACGTGTTTATTGAGAATGATGCTTAATATTTATTCGCAGGCTATACGCAAGTTAATTTTAATGATTTGAGAACTGAATTTTGATCCACCAGCTCGATTCTAACGATCACGTGATAAAGATAAACGCGTGATCTCCATTGAATTCAAAACAGACATCAAACTAATTGCTATTCTTCTATTTGTAAAACTTGGGTAAAATTTTAAATTTTATAATTGGATAAAGCGTGTTCAAATGTTATAAAAAATAAATTTCTTTAAAAGATTTTAAAATTTAAAAAAAAAACAATCTTATTTTATGCCTGTACTTTTAAATAAAATGCATTTTGTCTACCTATGTGCATTGTTTTTGACAAATTTATACTTTTTTAAGAGAATGTTTCTGAATAGATCAAAAGTTGGCAACAATATAGCGCATGAACGGAAAAGCTGGAAACACACGATTGCTTTTATCGTGCGGCTATGACGTCACATGGGATTTTGAAATGATTGGCTAAAAACACGTTGTAATCATTATCATGTGTCTATGACGTCACATGAATTGAGCCCATTGTAATGGTTTGAGGAGGATTAAAAAAATTTTGACTGTGCAAAATATTTAAATTCTTGGACTGACATGAAATTATATAGAAAGCATGAGGCCAATTTGTATGACGTTTTCATAATTTAATTGGCATTTAAGATTATTATGTACATTGGCTCTATTAAGCGAAATTTGACTTATTCTCTTGATTTAATACAGAGTACTGCCAATGGTAGCCAGAGGGTCACGGTCGGAGCTCATGTGGCGCGAATGTATTTTTTTCTAAATTTCAATAAAACCTGTCGTGTAGTGTGAGGCTGATTATGTTAAATATGTCAGGCTCAAACTCCGCATTATCCTCCACTGAACCTGTAAAAAGCCCCTTAAAGGTCTATTGCACTTTTTGCTGATGTAATGCATATCTATGAGAATACTTTACTTCAGCAAATTTTAGACTGTAAAGAAATTATTACACTTGATTGAGAAGACATTGCGAGTGATTTTACGGTTAAAAAGGCTCATAGTGTGTAAAGGTGTTCACACGTTAAACTCGACAAAGGTTCGAACACCTTATAAGCATGATATCGTACCTCAAATCACAACTCAAACATTTGTGCCTAAGTTTTATAACTATTTAGTATGTATAAATACTATTTAGCTAATCTTTGAAAGGTAAAAGAGGAATCGGGGACGTTTTAAATTTGAAAAAACCTTGAAATGGATATGTCAAAGAGTCCCAAGAACTGCTTGAGGGACGTCTGGTACATGTCGTTAATGACACTCATCTCCACGATGAGGAAGTATAGAATGCTTCCTCTGGCAGCAACTGATCGGAACTCCTCTCTGGCTTCGTTGATTTTGGCCTGTGTCGTGGCTGCGACTCCAAGTTTAGTTGACACTTGCAGGGTGGTGGCCTTTGTGTCCTGGAGTATTCCTATTAGACCTTCATTGTCCACCAGAGAACCCTGGAAAATTATTGAGATAATGACATAAAAATTAAATTGTTTCAATAAGTGTACAAAAATGATCTTTCCTTAATACTATTTCAAGATTGAAACTTTCGATGGGTTCAAGATTACAACTAACTTTGGGCTAGTCAACTCGTTTTTTTTTTTTTTTTTTTTTTGTTGTTGTCAACACTTCTCTAGTGTGAAGAGGAAAGAAAATTCCTTTCACATACGAAATTGACTGAAAAGGGAGTATCGCAAGGAAAAAGGAACTCCGGACTCATCGGTACAATGAGTCCGTACAAGCTTTTTTTCGTTTTCAATACACATGTAGTCACGTGTGAAGAGCATAGCTTCTCCAATATCCTTTTAGTTGAGTCAACTAGTGAGGAAAACGTAGTTTCCTAGAGATTGAAGTACCTGTTGATCTCATGTGAAAGGACCCAAGCTACAAACTAACTATCGACTGCAGTGGCGTAACGAAGAATATAAGTGCCCCCCTGGAAACTCAGGTTTTGGACCCCAAACCCATATACGTACCTAGCGTCAGTCAAGCTTTGGGCCCCCCTGCAATGCGGGGGTGTACGTTACGCCACTGATCGACTGTCTGTTTCTTATGTTATGTGGCGCATAAGTTGACTCGTGTAAAAGGGCGCTTATTTATGAATCGCATTTGGTACTACTTTATTCAATGTGAGAGGGGCGAGTGAATATATAGGTTCCAAGTAAGAAATATTCTGCTCGATAAACCTTGTACTACACTCGTAATTTTCATAGGAGTTATAGTCGTTTGAGGATTGATTATATTTATGCAGATATTCAATTAGCTTTCACTATTGACGGAAAAAGTTATTAATGTATATGAAATTAACTCAGTGGCGCAACAGCCCATGAGGACCAAGACCTACTGTGCCTATCTCAGTATAAGTTACCTTAGGCGCTGGGGTGCATGTGCAAATGTTTTGGTAAAGTGATCAGTTTGACGTGAACCCCCCAGTGTTCAGTTCCCAAGCAAGCGTGGTACTCATGGCAAAATCCTAGGAGAGCCCACACCCTTGGCGACAAACCGAAAATAGCGCCAAGCCAGAAGGAGATGGCGGCAAGTGAATATAGCGGGACAAGGTGGATGCTTAATGAAAATACATGCAAACAATACAGATAATTAATCAAATATATTTAAGATAAAAATATAAAAAAACAGCACTTTTTCAGTGCTGATCTTTTCCGAGCGGAGGGTACAGCGTAACAGATTTTAAAAAAGCCTTGAAGTCCTCATTGCTAAGCGAATGACCGTGGGAGCACCGCCATATATATTCTGCGAGGCAATGGTCGAACATACCTTGGCTGGTATGGTTTCGAAGAAAACATTTAATTGCCGACCATGTACCCTCAATATAATTTGTGTTAGTACCGGCATCAGGATCCTTAAAAAATACGCTATGATTGACCTCCAAATGTTTAAAACTCTCATCTAAAAAACATTTATACTCCCTCACACACGCAGCCATACTTTCAGCTCGGTGTCCAACGACAAAATAACGAAATTCGAAATGCCCGCCGACAAAAAACGAAAATTCCAGAAATAGTTAGGTTTACCATATCTAGAGTATCAAAGTAGGGTTACCAAGATGGCGCAATTATCGTCAACCAACATAATTCGTGCCAAGGGAGTGGGCTCTGCTACGCGATCCAACCGTACTCATTTATCGACTCACTGAAGGGATGAAAGGTTGAGTCGACCTTGTCCAGACCGGGATTTAAACCGCAGACCTGTGGCGTGAAAGCGCGATGTACTACCACCCACCAACCACTGGGTTTCATTAATGTATATAAACAGGACAAATATTCTTCATATCATAATTACAATTTATAGATTACCTTTTATGGATATTTCCTAAGAACATTATTAGAGCAAGAAGAAATATATATTTCAAACCTGAGCACTTGTTAAATGATCTAACAAGTTGTCTTCCAATTGTTTGATGTTGTATTTACTGCTTACAATTTCACTGATGACCTTTACCCTTTCATTCTCCAAATCCTGAAGGGGAAAAAAACACGAGGCATTTAAAATAAGTAACAGACTTAATTCAATAGTAAAATTAAAAATGCAGAATTTTAAAGCAAGATGACTATTTGGACGAAAAAAGAATTTTATGTTAAAAATAATATAATTGAATGAAGTTTAAGAGTATTTGAACGATTCTTTAGTGGAAAACGAAAGTTGTTTTCAAGTTAAGGCGTTATTGACTGAATTTTTGAATACTTAAAAATACAATAAATACATCCTGTTTACACAAGATATAATTTAGTTCTATGGGATAATTCTTTATAGAAAACCTTATCTACTAATTAAAAAGAAAAAAAATTAATAAGATATTCAACATGCAGTAATCATGCATTGTTTATTTAAGTGTGCTAGATTTCTGTCCTATGAATACAGTTATTTACTGATAATTATTCATAAATATTTATAAATCTGGTTTCCTTACCTTAGTTATACAATAATAATTTGAAGTATTTCAAGCTTAGACATACATATATTCGAGATAATATTGATAAACAATAGAATGGGCTGATAAATAATAACTTTTAAATTAATAAGAAAACTTTTAACAATAAGAGAAATAATTAACATTTGAGTTTTTAAATAGCATTACAAAGTTGTTGACGTGCGTTTCATACTTGGATACATATGAAACACGAAATATAGATGAACAGAAACATACAATACAAACACAAAAGAATATAGACTTTTTATTACAAACGGTGATCCCAGCATAGAACAGAAGGAGTACGCTGCTTTTCATTCGAGACGGGAATCCATTACAGGCGAAAGTCCGACTTCTTTTCCCGAAGATACATCCATGCCTTATTCGGGATTCGAACCCAAGCTCACTCGGTTACAAGCCGAGAATCATATCCACCATACTGGCTGAGTGGCTAGCATTACAATGATTTACAAGAATAGCCTTTTATAAAACTTTTTAAATATCGAGCAAAAAATGACATTGATTAGAATTCTGGTCCTTACAATTCGCCAGGTACTTAAATAATATTCTATGGACATATGTTTTTTTTCCTCAGAATAAATTTCTGGATTATCCGATTATTGTAATCGGGGTTTCCTCGAAACAGTCATCTTTTCTTTATCCCTAATGTAATATTAAATATATACATATATATTAACAAAATATATACAATAATTTTAAAAGTCGCTGAAAAATTCGCCAAAATCGCCAACCTACACCCCAAACATTTTCACCAAAGCATCTCGCTGGACAACATTTCCTCTTTATTTCTAAGTCTTCCCTGCGGTATTGAACCCACGCAGTGTACCCAATAACTTGAAACAGAAACCGAAGTGTGACATGGATAAAAAAATAAAACGGCAGCGCCGTGACACTGACCGACTTTTCGGACTGCATGACCCTTCCGAGCAGCTGATCCTCGAGACCCTTGGCCGTCACGGTGAAGTCGATGACCGATGTCGTGGCGCTGATTTCCGGCGAGAAAGCCGGGTTGGGAAGCTTCGTGGTGATGAACAGCTTGAAACCTTCGATCACGTCGCACTCTTTTTCCCCTAACATTACCTGTAACAATATACGAGTCATTTTCAGTTTAAGATTATTTATCACGTAAATGTACAGTTGTTTTAAAAATGATTGAGTACTAAAAAAAAACATGGAATTCAATTGTATTAAAAATTGATGTAGACAGAAGAAAAAAATACATTTTTTTAAAATCAAAGTTTGAATACCGTTATACAAATAAAACAGAGATAAAAAAACACACACATTCCTTAAAGCATTCCAATGTGTAAAGATAAATTCAAAGAAAATTTTTTTCAAATACTCTATTATTTTCTTCGCAAATTTAATTTGTCAAATGTAAGTACACTTGAAATATCAAAGAATGAATGATTATTTATATATATAAATGGATGTTTGTTTTTTGACCTCGCTTCACTCCAACACCGTTCAACTCATCACTATAAAAATTGGCATGTATATGTATTTTTTTTTTGTGGAGCTATCCTCTTTGTTGTAGCTCCCCACCATGTGGCGCTACAGCATATCTACTTCTGCACCGTTCAATCAATCATTAAGTTGCCAACAGGGTCGCTAAAAATGATACCAATTTGGCTCGATCGCTAACATTTCGCTGTTTCCATAGAATCGCCATTACAAAGTAAGGAACGGCGTTGCTTGCGAATATTATAATTTTAATATAAAATAAATACAACAGAAAGTAATATTAACGTATTACACATCCAGATACAAATTATTTACTCTATTTTAAGCGTTCATTACACAAAATTTGAAACAATGTGTTACTTTTGCTGAGCGGAGATCAACTTAGGAAGGTGTTTTCAAAAATCGACCCACAAGAGAGTTCCGGAGCGTTATAAATAAAAAAAAATCCTTTTTATCAGCTATTACACCTACAGACTTAAAATTTAACAAGTACGGGTTTTTTGTTCAGTTGAGATATGCAAAAAGTTTTTCTTGTTTAATTTCCAATTTTAGTAAAATTTACTCATTAAAAACTTCTTTATCCTTCAATCTGTATTGCTTGATTTTCCAATTCACCCGTGTGAAGAACGTGGGTATTGTTGAAAACACCAGTTCTCGTTCGATCACCGAAGCATCATCGGGCGTGGTTAGTACTTGGGAGGGTGACACCCGGCACAATAGCGTACTTGGTTTCGTCGTGGGAGCTGTAAGCTCAAGGTTGCAGGTTATACTCCGGCCCAAGTCGGTGGTTTTTCATGATGCAGAAAATCGACAGCATCCATATCATATGATTATGCGGCATGTAAAAAATCCTTTGAGTGCCTGTTTGACATGAGTGCTCTCGGCAAAAATAAAATACTAGTGCCATTTCGCCTCATCAGAACTCGGTTGCCTTCCTCTGGGGAGGAAACTGGGAGTCAAAATTACAATGCGATGATTGGTATTCCATCTATATGGTGCCGCACTTAAAAGTGTTACCGACTTCCGGGGAAAGTACAAGATCTACAATGGTAAATACCAATCCGCAGCCTCATCGTAAAAAAAAAGTTCGCATAACTAAAATGTTTTTCGTAGTAATCACACTCTTGCCCAAGCAAACTTAATATATGATGTATTCTTGGAGTTTTTTTTAAAGAGTGCCTTTATTTATTAAAATTCAAAAAACAATAATAAATAGTAATTATTTGCATCACACTCATAAACATTACCACAGCAATCTTATTATATTATAAGTAATTTCACTGGGTCTTATCAAACGATACCAGATTTTTGAGCGTATATTCGGTTAAAAAATATACTCTTTTGAAAATATAAATGAATTGAAAATTTAAGAAAACATTCTATAAATGGTCTCTTTTTATTCTTCATTATTGGAAAATTGATGGAACGTTGAGTTGCGGACCTGTCTTGTTTTTTTAGGAAGTGTGTGTGTGTGGGGGGGGGTGCCTTTGGTGATATTGGATGTTAAGTTAACGAAGGCCAGAATCACCAAGTTTTGGCATAAAATTTATAACAATAGTTCTGTTCAAATATTTCTTTTATACAGGGTGTCCCAAAACAACCGCATAAACTCTGCACAGCTAAATTCCTCGTTGGGAGTACATAAAAACTGCCCAAAGAAGCGTTCCTGTGCGATCTATAGTTTACGAGAAAAATACGAAAAACAAAGTATGACGTCACTTCCGGTGCAAGAAAAACCCTTAATTGAACATATCAACAGCAGTATATACACAATTTAAGGCAGATGTTCAAAATGTCCACCGTGCATGTCGAGGCAGGCTTGAACACGCCGTGGAATGACTGTCATCACACGTCGCAGCATCGTGGGGTCCACCGAAGTACAAGCAGCATGCAGACGAGCAACTAAGTCCATTTGTGTTGTCACTACGTCTCGATACACCAGTTCCTTGAGATGGCATGTCGCAGTAGTCACGAACGGAATACATGGCCACCATACGAAGACTACCGGTAGCTGCAAGATGCAGCCTTTTAAATACCAGTTCAACGGCGGCTTAACGTCATTCCACGGCGCGCGCACGCATGAAGCGACATTCGCGACGAACGTTTTAAACACAATCGCCTGGAAAGATATGCAAATACTGTTGTTGATATGTCCAATAAAGTTTTTTTCTTGCACCGGAAGTGACGTCATGCTTTGTTTTTCGTATTTTTCTCGTAAACTATGGATCGTACAGGAATGCTTCTTTGGGCAGTTTTTATGTACTCCCAACGAGGAATCTAGCTGTGCAGAGTTTATGCGGTCGTTTTGGGACACCCTGTATTGTTTACAATGAAACTCCCGATGGTGCTCACTTATCAGCAGTCTGACAATTATTGTTAACTTCTGGTGAAAGGAAAAATTTGGCACATGTTTATTACGATTGGTGCGCGGCATACGTACTTCAAACTCCATCTCCCTAGTTTTATCTGTATGGCAAAAAATTTAATTCGAATTTTTCACACAGCTCGTAGTTTATATTCAAAGTATATTAACTGAAATATAAATATACTAGCCGTTACTTACCCGCTTTGCTGGGTATTATATGATGTTGTATGAATATATACTGTTTATGTATAAATTGATATATAATTCCTATCATCGAAAAATACTCTTATAGTTCTCGCCTCTTGATTTAAAAAGGACAGAACATCTAAATAATAATATCTAATAATTTCTAAAATTGAAGTAGAATTATCTTTTACACTCTAGTAACTCCCTTCAAATTGGATTTCAGCAAAACCCGTTTTTAGAGCATCTCTACTCAATAAAGTAAACATGCTTGCGAAATTTTAAATCTAATTCTAATAGTTCAAAAACAGATTTTTTTTTTATGAATAAACTTCAGTAACCACCTTTGAAGTCGATTTTCGTAAGAACCGTTCTTAGCGTTCTTGATTTCAATTCAACAAAAGAAAAACATGCATACTAAATTTCCTTACTGTAGGTCAAGTAGTTCGAAAACGGGAATTTTTTTTTATCAATACGTCCTAGTAACTCCCCCTCTCCCCCCCATAGAAGTCAATTGCCGTAAAATCTGTTTATGCAGGATCAAAATTCAACAAAACAAACATGCTTACCAAATTTCTATAGGTCTAACAGTTAAGAAAAGGGTATTTTTAGCTATAACGCCCCTTAACCCCTCCTTGTGGGTCAATTTTTGTAAAAATTCCGTTATAATCGGATCTCTACTCCATGAAAGGAACGTCTTTACCAAATTTCAAATCTATAGTTCTTAGACTTGAAATTTGGTAAAGACGTTCCTTTCATGAAGCAGAGATCCGATATATTGTGATGAGCAAGTGAGTGAATGATTGAGTCTCTTTTCTCATTTATAGATTTAGATAACTAGCTGAGAAACTCGTTCTTCGTACGGTTAATTGAAAAATTAAGATATACAGATTAAAGGATAAAAAAGTTTTTAATGAGTTAATTTTACATGAATTTCAAATTAAACAAAAAATGCTAAGGTTCAGCGGGTTTTCTCGTCTGATCTGAGGTCGCGTATTTTTTCATTTGACCGTGTCCTCGGGTCATTGCCGTAGGGTCGATCCCCAGGGACCAACTCTTTCTCTAAGCCCACGGAAAAATCAAACAAAAAATCATATTTGTTAAATTTTAAGTCTGTAGGCCTAATAGCTGATAAAAAGGATTTTTTTTTAAAATTATAACACCCCGTAACTCTCTTTAGGTCGATTTTTGAAAACATCTTCCTAAGCTGATATCTGCTCAGCAAAAGTAATGCATTGTTACAAATTTTGTGTCATGAACGCTTAAAATAGTGTAAATAATTTATATCTGGCGGTGTAATGCGTTAATATAACTTTCTGCTGCATTTATTTTATGTTAAAATTGTAATATCCGCAAGCAACGCCGTTCCTTACATTAAAATGGCGATTCAATGGAAACATAGCGAAATGTTGGCGATAGAGCCAAGGTGGCATCATTTTTGGCGACCATAAAAAAACCTTCTCCACAAAAAAATACATACACATGCCAATTTCCATAATCATCGGTTGAACAGTGCTGGAGTGAAGCGAGGTCATATATACAATATATACAAACATCCATTTTCATATATAAAGATGAGTGAAATATAACCAAATAACTTAAATTGTTACTTGTATTATTAAAATTATCTCTCAGCTGGTACAAATGTTTTAATACAGTGAGACACTATCCTTGAGCTAATATAAACCCAAATTCGGGAGAACGATGATTAAGCTTATGGGATAGTTTTATTTAACTAAAATGTTGACCTCCCCCCCCCCCTCATCTCGTAATTTCTAAAATTTGCTAGTTAGAATATTTCATTTGTAACATACCGTGCGTAAGCTGAGAGTTACGCGATACGCTGCTCTCTAATTTAATAGCAAGGAAATATTCTCATTGTCTAGTAAGTTTTATTTCAGAAATTGTTACTACATTTGTGTGTCCGAATTTTAACCCCTAGATGATATACTTAAAAAAAAAAAGTTATTTTATTAAATTTAGAGTTGATTCGATTAAAATAAACTAAATTTGAGGCAGTAAAGTTTCGAAGTTTTATATATATAAAAAAAATTGTATTTATTCAAATATTTCAATAGATTTTTATTATTTTTTAAAGTAAAATTTGATTTGTTGTGTATTGCCGACAAATGGTATCACATTTCAACAAAGATTTTCTCAAAAGTGTTCCATTTTGTTGTGAATATCACAAAGATATGAATTCAACCACTGTAATTGTTATACGAGTATAAACATGGTAAAAATGCTCTGCAAAAGCTGCTTGAAGTTTAAACCAGGCTTTTTTGAAACCAGGAAACCACAAAAGTACTTGCGAAATTAAATGAATTAAAATAAGAGAGAGAAGTTTGGCAGCACCCAACTTATTCTTCTACCGATATTTTGAGCACTTTTTGAGAGCTAAACAATAAAAATGAAGGCAGTCTGAAAAATTCCATATCAGATTATTATTGACTCTAAAGATCAGAATTTCTTTAATGCTGTCTTCGGCTAATGTTAAAGAATAGGACCCAAATTAGGAATATCTTTTCAGATATAAAAGTACACTCAAACATTAATATTGGTTTCACTATCCTGTAGAGAATCACTTATTTTATCATACTACTCATTTTTACTAGAGTTGACACTTTTTCTTTTATAAAATGTGTTTTTCATTTTTTCCTCCTATACCATAATGCTAAACCAGCTATCTCTTTACCTGTTAAAAGAAAAAACTAGTTATTTATGAAAAATTTTGAAGTTTTAAAAACACTATATAAAAGCAAATGCATGAGAGAGAGAGAGTTACACACAATGTGTCACTAATTTTTATAAAAATCGAGGCATTTTTTCTGTCCGAAAATGTACTCCGCGTTAAGTCCACACTGTCGTGCATATGGCAAAAAACAGCCTTAAGACAGGCATCTATGCATTAAAATCTCGTTGGGAAAGGTATATTGCACTATATTAGGAACTAAAGCACTTATTAGCACTATATAAGGAACTAAAGCACTTATTAGCACTATATAAGGAACTAAAGCACTTATTAGCACTATATAAGGAACTAAAGCACTTATTAGCACTGTATAAGGAACTAAAGCACTTATTAGCACTATATAAGGAACTAAAGCACTTATTAGCACTATATAAGGAACTAAAGCACTTATTAGCACTTAAGTATTTAAAACACTGTATTAAAAACAAATGCATGAGTTACAATGACACAAATTTTTATAAAAATTGTGAGGCACTTTTTCTGTCCGAAAATGTACTCCGCGTTAAATCCACACTGTCGAACATATGGCAAAAACAGCCTTAAGACAGGCATCTGTGCATTAAAATCTCGTTGAGAAAGGTATATTGAGCAAATGCAACATATTTTAATTAAATAGACAACTTGTGGAAAAGGTTATGTCGTTTCATATATTCACTTAAAAACTGGCATTTCATACGCACCAATCTAATAAATCTCCCTCTATTGTTCTAAATGAATGTTTGTATGTATGAAATCGCTTCACTTCAACATGGTTCAACCGATCATTATAAAAATTTGGCATGCATTTTTTTTGTGTGTGTGGACAAGGTTTTTGTAATATACTTTTTGTTGCAGCTCCCCACTAGGTGGAGCTACAGCAAACAACTTTTTGCACCGTTAAATCCATCACCAAGTTGCCAACGTGGTCGCCAAAAATGATGCCAGCTTGACTCTATCGCCAACATTTCGCTATGTTTCCATTGAATCTCCTTTATAATGTAAAGAACGGCGTTGCTTGCGAATATTATAATTTTAACAATAAATAAATACAAAAGAAAGTAATATTAACGTATTACACATCCAGATATAAATTATTTACACTATTTTAAGCGTTCATTACACAAAATTTGTAACAATATATTACTTTTGCTGAGCAGAGATTAGCTTAGGATGGTGTTTTCAAAAATTGACCCCCAAGAGAGTTATGGGGCGTTATAAAAAAAATCCTTTTTATCATCTATTAGACCTACAGACTTCAAATTTAACAAATATGGTTTTTTGGTTCATCCGAGATATGCAAAAAACTTTTTTCTATTTCATTTGCAATTCACTTAAAATTAACTCATTAAAAATTTCTTCATCCTTCAATCTGTACTGTTTGATTTCTCAATTCACCCGAGCGAAGAACTGGTATACCAGCTAGTAATTTATAAATTTTTTCTGGTTTAGTATATAATTTCTATGCTGACCCTGTAAAATGTAATGCAAAATTGTTAACATTAATTACGTGACTGTCCTCACAGTTGTATATAAAAGGAAAATTATTGTTATTGATGTACAAGAAAATACGGTATAAGGATCCTCACCTTGAAGGTCGATCCGCTCTTCATATAGTTCTTCTCTAACACATTTTCTAAGATAGGATCCAGTTCTTCCCCGACGTCTTCGATGAGTAATGGTTTACCCAAAGACAGACATTCTTCCAAGAGTTGTCTGAAGTACTTGTGATTCAATGAAGTTATCTACAAAGATCATTCATTTTTAATCACACAGATGGCACTCCTAACATCGTTACTTGTTAATTTATTTTAGGTCAAAGAAATGGAATAAATAGTATTGCAGATTATAGTGAAACAATAACATATTTTATTAAGAATACACAAGCAAAAAAAACACATTTCTAGAAATAAATAAAAAGAAAAAATGATTTCCAAAATAAACATAAAATTACGCTTATCGCGCTTGATGACTTCATTGTTTTATAATACATTGATCATATGATACAATTGAATAAGACTTTGAAGTATGTAGATCTAAACGATAGGACCGATTAAATATTTTTAAGTAAATCTACAGGATTTTTTAAACATTTCTAAAGGCTGCATTTGATTCTTACATGATATGTATACAAAAACCAATAGTCAGAATAGAGAATATCCTTTATGAGTTGATTGTAACTTTAGTAGGATAATACGCGATAAAAACATTGATTACGCTATTGGAAAACTTTTCAAATTCTTTTTTTGTACATTCATATCTAACAGAATTTTTCCCCTTGCTTTTATGCTCCTAAAAACAGTATTTTTATTAAAATAATATCTACTTGCTTACTGGAAACCAAACATAATTGTCTAATATATGTTTAAGGGTCGCCCAAATGAAAATGGCACTACAATCGGTATGATAAATGGTTTAATAGTATTAATACAATACAAAAGAAAGAAGTAACACAGACATAACAGATAGGCTAGACAAAGTCACATTGTAGGTTGAAACAAGTGTCCCAGTCGTCCACGACCATGGGTGAAAAAGCTCCAGGGTTGATTGTGGAACCAATTTTTTAACATCAGCTTCGACCTCATTATCGCAGACAAATCACCGTTCCTTCAGAGCTTTCTTGAGTGGACGGAAGATGTGGTAGTCATACGGCAAGTGGTGTGGGGTTGTGAGGGGGATGTCGTTAGTATTGCTCTTCTTCCACTACGAAAATCCCTACACCATCAGAATACCGATCCTAGACTCATAGACTCCGTGCCATACACATTTTGCATTCAACGATAGATTTCTCTAGCACTCGCAATATTTTCCACTGTTAAAAATTAAACGATCAAACTTTTGCACTTTTTGACACCAAAACATCCATGTTGACTTTTAACCGAACTACCACAATACCATATTCATTCCCAGCACTCTGCGCTATAGGCCAAGCGCAGTCATCTTTCTCTTCAAATAGCAGAGTTATTACAGCACACACACACAATGAGAGCTTTCATTTGTGCGACCCTTATATAAAGCTTTTCACAAAATCTATAAATTAAGAAATCGCATTTGATCACGTTTACTGAAAAATTAATTGGATTAAAATGGTTAAACGGGACTCTATACAAAAGCTGGATTTATTTTACCCACTTGAAATCTTGTCCCTTATTATTTTGGGTAACCAATTATGAATTACAGAAATCACTCACATCGACCTCTCTCACACACAGAAGTGCTGGCATGAATTCATATTTAGATATTTCTTTTTGTATTCATCGTCTTTGATACTGGTGCACTTTAAAATTACCTGTAAATCGTTCTTTGCTTCAGAATTCTTCAACCACGACTTCCCTTGACCTTGTGGATCGATCAGGAGAGGATATCGCAGAGCATTGGTGACTAGAGCTCCATTCTGGGAAGAGAGCTCGTCGCTTGGCAAACCACTCAAATTCCACTCGGAAATCTGTCGAAAAATATTAAATTGAGGATAAATGTAAGTTTTGTGTGCTTTTGTTTTTAGTTCTTATTCTTTTGGTTTAGTCTCGTATTAGACAAATAGATGACACAACTGATGAAGAAAATGTCCATCTCCAGAAATGGACAATTGAGGTATAATTTCATCAAACTTAGATTAGATAGAGCAGTGGCTCTTAAACTGTAGTCCGTGTACCCCCAATGGTTCTCATACTTTTCTAGGGGGTCCTTGAAGGAGTGTTATTTTACCCCTTGCCTGTGACGCCCGAACTCAGCCCGAACACCCCAAATGAGCCAATTTTAGAATGCCCAAGCTGAGTTCGGGGAAACGAAAATTGGTCTTTCAATCCCACGAAGCCCGAACTTAGTGTAATGCATAATATGTAATTTACCATTTTTCCAATACATGGCGATACTTCCCTGTGAAAAGTTCGGTAGTTTAGCGCCATTTATCAGATTCTCGTAATTTTGCAGTTAGTATATACCACACTGTAAAAGATTTGTGAAATTCAAAGGATTTTGAGGAACATGGAATTCATGAAAGTTGATATAAATAATAATATTATGTATTAGTTTAAAATTATGCCATTTTGCTATAATTTGACCAAAAATTATTGTAACTCATTAACATCTCCAATACATGAGAAAATATTGAATATGATATAGTAATTTAACTTAAAAATTGTTTTTTTTTTTAAATCTTTAACATTTTTAAAATAACAAACAAAATTTTAAAAAAAAAATTTCCATTTTTGGCACGTTTTTCTTTAATATATTCTACAGGCAAAAGAAGGGGTTAATGTTAAGACCTCCCTCTTTTACAGACTCTGTAAGGCCTCATGAAAAAATTCAAAGATGTTCCATCCTAGACTAGATCACTAAATAGTCCCCAACGAAGAAATTACTAGAACATGTGTTCCGATTAAGAATATTCCTTTTTTTAATTGTTTGCAACTACAATACATAGCCATTACTACAACATAATATTTTAAAAAATAGTTTTTGTTTTATTTCCAATGGGCTGCGAATTGGTGCTTTACCATTGCAGACCTAGTACATTCCCCGGGAGCTGATGTCTCTTTAGTGTGGCACCCTATTGGCGGATACCAATCACCGCAGGTAATTTTGACGCTCAGTTTCCTCCACAGATGGAGGCACCGGAGCTCTGACGATGCGAACCTGTAATAGGATATTTAATTTTGCCGAGAGCACCCAAGCCAAATAGACACTCTAGGGATCTTTTACATGCCGTATAATCATACAACATGGTCGCTGTCGATTTTCTGCATCATGAAAATCCACCGACTTGGATCGGGGTCGAACCTGCAACCTTGGGTGCAGAAGACGAGCGAAAAACCAACCATGCCACCCAGCTTTAAAAAAAAAACTTAGAATATATGAATTCAGAGCTATAAAGATTGTACTTTAAATCACTCAGCCATGTATTGGGACTCACGAAGGGGTGTTAAAAATATTGGGGATGGGGGATGATGTCAGGTTGATACGTAAAGGCCATGGCGATCGAAAGTTTATGAGCCAATGAGCTAGAGAATATGAAAAACTTGGGTTTGCAAAAGGCAGCTCTACATAAATTAACAAATGGGAAAAGTATTGCACTAGTATATGGATTCCTCATCTATCGAGTAAAGTAGCAAAATACTGGTGGTCTCCCAAACTCATCTGGTTTACTCTTAGAGGCAAGAGAACCCGGATAAGATTTTATTTTATTTTACGTCACCCCCTGGACAGTGGCGTAACATGCACCCCCTCCCCGCAAGGGGGTCCAGGAACTCTAGGGGGGCCTAAGCTTGACTGACAGTAAGTACATATTTGGGCCTGGGGCTCAAAACCCGAGTTAGCAAGAGGGCTCTAATATTCTCCGTTACGCCACTGCCTCTGGAACTAACTGATGGCTATTGGTGATAGATCTCGTTGCTATGAATCATGGTCAAGTGATGACGATAACATCTGAGCTGGTACCCCTCTCTCCAAACTTTCATATCACACTAAAGAAAGGACTTTGAACGTGCATACTCCCCTCTAGGCGATTTTTCAATCGTACTTGGACTCTAATCCGCGACTCGTGAACAGTGGTCATGAATTTGTGACCACTCAGCTATCGCGGCCACAGGAGAAACGGAGAACAGAAAAGGTAAAGTACATGGAGAACTAGACTCCTATTAGGGTCACCTAAGGCGTTAAGATATTTCTACGTCTAGATCCGGAGTTTCCAAACTAAGATCCACCACAAGATTATTTTGATTGCATTGTACAGTTTATCTCGTAAGTAAATCATACAAAACAATAATTGCAACATAATCCATTTAAACTCAAAATAATATTTATCCTAAAAAATCACAATAACTAACACTTCATATTGATTACTGCACATTTTGAAACAAAATTTTATAATTACGATTGATATTTTTCTGTTGATTTGATAAGCTATCTTGATCTTGGCTCAAGGGGAATTAGTGTAAGATTCAATGTGGACCTTAAGTTAAAAAAGTCCCTTACTTCAGCGCTTCTCAAACTTTCCTGCGCGTCCTTCGAAATTTGAGACCCAATATTCAAACATAATTTACATCCCAGCCCCCACCCCCTCCCATAATACAAATAACAATATATTGAATTCAAAAATACAATATTTTGGCGCTAAAGCTACAATGCGTCTTTAACCTCTTAAGTGCCACCGACGTATATATACGTCACGATAAACTAAAGCGTTATTTGCACCGAACGTATATATACGTCTTTCCGAAGTACGATCTGTTCTGTGCATTACTATTCATAAAATTATTCCGAAGGCTTTGGAATGCAATAAAAGTACCTTAACAATGTTTGCGAAGGATTTATTTATATCAGAGGATTTCCTTATTTATATATTCCTTTTCTTCCCCCCTTCCCCAATACATCACATATACACGCCTACGTAGAAGACGAAGGCATTGGGGAGTGAATCGCGTAACTTTTAATCGGCAGTTAAGGGATTATTAATAAACCGTACAAATTATCAAGATAAGACGTAATTTTTGTATACAATTTTATATATGATATGCCCATGTGGTCACTGGTCTTAGACTGGTCATGGAGTTACTTCACTTAGACTTGTTCTTAACTTAGTATTGTTAAATTAATCATAAAATACATTGTGCAGTACTGATACATTTATAAGTGTATTATAGCATTGTAAATGTTAATTTTAATTGTGTCAGAATGTATTTAGTTTACTTTCAGTAAATTATTTTTTTTAAATAATATTTTGTTTTCGACTTTTCAATAGGCTCTCGCCCCCCCCCCCTAGGAGAGAGAGGTGCCCCACAGTTTGAGAAACACTGCCTTAAGTTAGAAAAGTTGCGATCCTTAAGTTAAAGTTTCCGCAGTCTAGATGTGAAACCAGTATAGACAACAGTAATTAAATTTTAAACTTCAGGATTTGGGGGCTCCACTTTTTTGAATCAAATGATGTTTCCTACCCATGTATCATGAGTTTTTTTTAATGTGGATACCCACATTCAAATATTTTTATTTTGTATATGAACTATATTTACAGTTGATTGATGGGTTCATCGAAAGAATTCAAAACATTCCGCTTCGTTATTTTTATGACTTCATGTTGAACTTTTGAATGGAAAGGTCACGAAACGCAGTGATTCATAACTTTTTGTGACCATGACCCAATAAAATATTTTGAAAACATCAACCCGGTTCCGATAGAGTTACATTTGTAAATTTTTTTTCCATATTCTTTATGACTAGTATTAAGATCCAGGAATGAAAAACACCACAGTGAAAAAATTATAACAGTTATAACTTTTTTACTGTAGTGCTTTTCACACAGTTCTGTGAATAAATTTTGTGCACATATACACAAAATTTATTCTATAAAATATATTTGCGACAAGATAACCCAATTTTGGTAGAATCCTCCCCAACAAAAGCTTCTCACTACCGTTATAGTTGATACTAGGACTCAATAGTTGAGGAACACAGCAGTAACTAATAAATGCAACAAAGAGAGGAACATGTAAATTTACCAAAGTGCCTTACCAAAATAACATAAGACTTTATAAGTTTACTTTGCTGTAAAGCTCTATAATGGACTTTATGAATGGACCCCATTTCATTTCGATATGTTGTCAAATAGCGAGTAAGATATCGAAGCTATTTACTTAAGATTGCATAGAAGAAGGCCCCTCTCACCTATTCAGAACTACACTCCACCTATATTAACAACAAGCTATCACCTATTCCTCCTGCTCATCACTGGTACGAGGCTAAACGCCCTGGAGGTTCTATTTCCCTTCAATGCAGCAGGCAGGAACAAACTATTTTATCTCGTTTCCGGAGTGGTCACCTCCGAACTTTGACTTTTAAAGATGGAGACAAAGTTTTTTCTGCTTGCATTAGGTGCCTGGCATCTCCAGAACACATTCTTGACTGCCTGGGGCTGACAAAACAAGATCTATATGAAGACCCTCAAATGGTGTTGGACTTTTTGAGAGTGAATGAGTTCGTGGACTTAGTCTAGCTTGGCTGGACATGGAGATGAGCAACAACAACTCTTAAGATTGCAAAACTCTTGCTAAGTAAAAATTTTGAAGCTCAATTACTCACAATTAGAGTACTAATTTCAATTACATGCCTTTTTAGTTTGATGCGTCGTATAGATAATATATTAGTTCCGATTAAGATTTCCAATAATGACCCAATTGGAAAGGTTCGTATTTTTAAGTAACATGTCAATTTCTGCTTTTTATTATTCTTCCTGGGGGAGGGGGGTTACTTTGAAATTTTTATTATTTTCAAATTTAGACGTTTTATATTTCTTTGCTCATCGTTGAAATTTTTTTGAACCTTTGTAAATATAAAATACTTATGTTGTGTGTACATATATTATACATCGTAAAAATTATATTCATAATTTTTTTTACTTAGCCGCTGGTAAGCTATCGTACTAATCTCTGCAAGAGGTCGTTGATTTCTGGGCTAAAACCCCATAACCTTCTCATTCAAACAAATTTAAGAATTTTTACAAGCTGCTTTGTTCCTTTACTTATTCGTAAAAGAATAACCAAATACCTTAGTCTTGGATTAAATTTTGCTTGCAGTCCTAATTTCTGGTAAAAAAAAAAACAATACTTGGCCTCTTACGAAAGTCATTGTTACAAATTTACGTTTTTTTCCCCAAAAAATTGATCTGTTATTTCGCAAAGCGAGGGGAGAAAATATAAATATAAAAGCTTCGAGAAAGTAAGTTACTTAAAAATTATGGGTTATGAAAAATAAACAAAATACAAATAGTTATATAAAATACTAATATCCATAAGGGAATAGTAAGTTCATTTTCGAAATAGGAAAACATTCGTCATAACTGAACTGTGCAATGTACAGAATAAAAAAAGATCAAATGTTAAACAAAAACATCGTGATATCAAATTAAGTCCAATGCAGAGTATGTGTAGAAGTAACACAAATCCAATCATTTTATATAAAAAAATGTTTACAGTATCTAGATAAAAAAAATATAGATTTGTAAAATATTTGTTGAATTTTAAGAATGAATAAAGCTTGATCCGGTATTCTTAAAATATTAAATATTTATAATGCCGGTAAAGAAGGAAAAATGTTAGATAAAGAATTTTCCTCATTTCAGGGGGTTATTGTTTTGAGATAAAAAGGACTTCCAAAAATTTCAGCTACATTCATACCCAGAAGCATTTTGTTTCATACAACATATTAAAGCGAATATAAATGCTCTCAAGCATAAAAACTAATGAAGCATTAAAGATTACATCACCGATTCCTCCAATGTCAAACATTTAATAACTAAAAATAATAAATAGTTTTGATGGCTGGTCAATGACTTTTTAAAAACAAGTTATGCATTCAATAAGCACTTTTTTTAAAAATTATTTTGATATTATGCTGATACTAATAATGCGATTTAAAACTATGCATTATGAAGTAAGGATAATAATACGATTCATTGATTACATCTGATTTCTTTTTCAATTTCTACTATTAGCTCACTCTCTATATATTTATTTTGTTCAAATTTTCTATCATTAATAAAATGCATTTTAAAGCACTCAATTGAGCTAAAATATTATATACACGCTTATTTTGGATGACAATGCAGTAATTGAATTATAATTAATAAAAATTAATTAAAACTATTTATTTAAAGAATTACAAATATAGCCACTTTGGCATAATTTTTGGTGACTTAGCGACCATTTTGGCGATTTGTGTCAAAACTTCAAAAGGTTTTTTCTCACATTTTAAAGCGCTCATTTGAGCTGAAATTTTTTATACACTATTGATTTGGGTAACAAAACGATAATTTAATTATAATTAATTAAAATTGTTGACTGAAATTAATTATTTAAAGAATTACAGATACAGCCACATTGGCTTCATTTTTAGCGACTTGGGTCAAATCTTTAAAAGATTTTTTTTGCCTCACGTTTCAAAGCTGAACAGTTGAACTGAAATTTTATATACACGACTGTTTTGGATGACAATTCGATACTTTAATGATAAATTAATAAAAATTAATTGCCACTTAATGTTGTGATTCAGTCATATGTATATACATATTTATATTTGATATAATTTTTCATGGTAAACTAACTCAGGCAAAGTTTGGCAGTGAAATTTTATGTCGAGGAGGCATAATATGAAAGCAGTTTCTCTAAACATATATTTTATTCTTTAAATAAGTAAAGTCAATCTGCTCGCCACTGGAGCAATTAAAACAATAAGTTTAAAAAAGTATAATCCTCAGAAAAATAACATAACCAGACTTTGGTCAACTGATTCGAACCCCTCCTTCAACTCTCTAACTTCTAATTGATCGAAACATCTTAAAAAAAGCGAAGCAACAAACCAGTTGCACACATCTAATATGCCTTCAGTCGAAGAGCCCAATCACTTCTCACATTTCGTCTGAAACCGATGATCATCTCTCAACCAACTTCGGTCTCCTTAATACTTACACGAGCCAAGTTAGTTAAATTTACATTGCAGTTGCTGCCAACTACAAATCTCGAAACTCGCAAAAAGGTCGGGTTCGAATCAGTTTATTTACTTGAGATCATGGCGCGTGGTTGGAAAAACTTAAGGACACCATAAAAATTCGGATCCTAAAATAAATTTTTTTTGCGTGAATTTTTTTTTCAAATGTCTAACAATATTATATAATTGTAACTATTTTATAAAAAGTAACTAAAATAATTTTTTGTTGTTGATCTAAGTAGGAATTGACTTAAAAAATTTTCTTACATTACTTGTTTGTTATTTTGTCAATAGTAGCTGCAAAAATAGTTTCAATATCAAACTGGGAAGCCTACACTATCAGAAATATTGATGTTATATTTCATCCTTTTTGCATGAAAATTTCTTTCGATTTTTTTTATTGAGATTGACGACGAGCATCGTGATTTTGAACCTCCGTCAAGCGACGAGAACGACCTCTGAGACCCCCCTCTTCCAAACTATCACACCACGCCAACGGGAGGACTTTGAACGTCAACAGATAAAACGAACATAACACTACACAGTGGGTCTTCAGTCGCGCTAGCGTTCGAGCTCATGACAGGACGGCCACGAGTTCGTGACCATAACCACTAGGCTACCACGAACTCAAAATTCACTGCAATTCATTTATTAGTATTCCATTCAAATAGAACACTAGAATGTATTTGGTTGAATGAATGCTATTTGATATTCATAACAAAAGATATTTCGTTTTGTTCAGTTCCAATAACTTACCACGTACTTTTTTTTAAATTTAATACTCGATGGATTTATATTGGCGGTGATATGACACCATTGTCAAAGAGATGTATTTTTTAGATAGAAATATTACTGGAATCGTACGACACCACTCCTAGATTTGGGGCGTCTTTCCACGAGGTTGTAATGATTCCATGTTCTGTTTAAAATCATATTTCTTTTAGACTAAAAAGGGAATTAAAAATCTCATATAATGATACCACATAAAAAGTGCTTTTTACTCATTTTTCTTCATAGTTTCAAACATAGTTCGTATATTTTTATCCTGTGTTTCCATAATTCTGAGAAAAAACATTAATTTTTCCAATCTTAAAAATTTGACAATTCAGGGGCATTACTCGAAGTAAACAATCAACTTAACAAAGTAAATATTTAAAAAAAATTGTTTTTAATGTTTAAGATTATGTCAAAAAAATTATAGTGTAAAAATTGTAGCTGAATCGTTAGAAGTTAAATCGTTAGTTGAATCGTTAGAGTTAGTACTTCGTTACTTAACTCTTGTCAGCCATAAAATTGCCCAAAATTTTATTCCTCAGAA
Organism: Trichonephila clavata; assembly: GCA_019973975.1. NCBI lineage: Eukaryota > Metazoa > Arthropoda > Arachnida > Araneae > Nephilidae > Trichonephila > Trichonephila clavata. The sequence continues at coordinate 42,488 of BMAO01004925.1, forward strand.
GTATCGAAATTATTATAATAATAATCACTTGTACTGTGCACTGTTGATCATCCAAAACACTGAGAAAGTTAAAGCATATCAGAGGCAAATTCATTAGAAAGACAGCACATACAAAAGTGAATACAAACTGCAGTGAGGCGAGGAAGAGAACTAAATCTGTTTTGAGTGTTTTTACCTCTAGTCATGACTATTCGCTTTGGCATTGAATAAAATAACATATGGATGAATTTCTGAAGAGCATACAATCGCTATGCTTTGCTAAAACAGCTTGTAAAACCGAGGGTGGTGTATACTAAACCTGTCGTTGTGTAATCACCAACCAGACATGTTCAATAAGCGATAGATCGGTGTAACAAGCAGGACAAGGCAGCAATACAGTCTGGTGGGTAAAGTATAATACTTGAACATTGTGTGTCACGTGTGGGGGTGTATTATCCCGTTAGCATAAAGTCGCGTGAAAATTTTAAAAGTTAGGGTGGATAAAAGGCTCTAACATCTCAGATATAGTGCTGGTGGTCATTGTACCGCGACAATGTGTATCAGGGGATGCGGGAATGGAATCCAATTCCTCCCCGCATCTCCTTCCGCATTTAGGGTATCTTAAATAATACCCTGTGTAGGAGCAGTATGGCGATGCATAAGACAGTAGCCTCTTCTCTCCTCGATGTCTCCAGATTAAACCAATTATCTACACGGTGGGGTCTTCGAACCTACGACACGCCGGCCACGAGTTCGTGACAGTAACTGCTAGGCTACCTTGACCTCCCCCCACCTAAATATACTCAAACAAAACAACCATCCGAAAAGCAAAGTCAGTGTTTTTCAACTGCAGTACACCCAACAGCATTCTGTTCTCTTTTTAAGTAGCGCGCTTGTTGGTGGCACTATAGGTCAATGGTATGCGTCTATGCTGAAATGCTATTTATTTGCATATACTATTGCGGTAAAATTTCATGTGTTTTGGGTGTTTCCTTCATATTGTTGCATTTTGGGTAAACAATAGCCAATGTCTTTAGCTAAAGTACATTAAATACTCTATTATCTTCACTCGCTGTACATTAAACTGATTTTCTAGTTCATTAAAATATAAATTGACTGAATTACTTAAGCATTTAGTTGATTTTACTTAAAATGTCCCGAAAATTCGGCCTAATAGGAACCGAAGGGTTGCCGAGTTTGTGAAAATGCCCGCTTGTCCAGAATGGGATTAAAAAGGAATAAGTACGAGTGTTTCATCAGAAAATATTATACTGCACTGGCATGTATTGTTTGCTTGGGGGGAATACAACAGAAAATAAACTGCACTGGCATGTATTGTTTGCTTCGGGGGAATACAACAGAAAATAAACTGCACACATACCCTTAAACAAAGAAACCGTATGTATTTTATGAAGGCATAGAGCATTTACAACATGAAAATGAAAATTAATGAATACAGTATAAAGTAATTAACCTGGTCAGACAGACCTCAGAAAAATGCTTTATGAAGGCATAAAGTTGTCTATAATGAAAATTAAACAGTCAACTTTTCAAAAACTGTTGCTTTTTTAAAGAAATGCGTAATGTCCTGTTATCTTCCGTAATGCTCTCTGCATTTTGCTGCTTCATCACGAAGATGACGAAGGACAGTAAGTCCATTATCGATGCACCTTGTTTTAGATTCTGAACTGCGATTTCGACAGCCTTTGGCAACTCACTATGTGATATTTTAGTAGTTTGTTGTTATCTTCAAGATATTAACGTCTGGAACGGGTCTGCACGTGGGGTTTTTTCGACCTGCAAAGGTGTGGACGAGATATCTGGATAACCGGGTTATCGAGTGCCAAATTTTCGGGACTCTATTGTATTCGTTTATACTAAATGCATGCTTCAAATCCTGATTGTGTTTCAGACATATATTCAATTTTACTTTTCATCTATTACCTCCAACTAATCTAACGAATATTTAAAAGTATAAAAAATTATTCTTACAATATTTTTTTATTATTATTAATTTTATTCTCCTTTTTATTAGACATGTTACCGTTAAAGTGTGAAATCCGTTATTTCATAGAATAACTAGGTATTTCATGAAATAAATAGACAATTTAGTTTTAGTATATAAAATTGTTGAATGCTACGATTTAACTAGGTATTCTGTAGAATAACAATTACTTGATCTTTAAAGTATGAAATACGGGCACTCGAAAATTCTTTGAACCGGTTCTAGCTGCTTTAGGAAGGATTTTTCCGATTAGGAACTAGAGATGGCCGAATAAAACAATTGTGTGTACTCTAGATATCAATTCAGTATATGTCGACGAGAATTAATTTCCATCGAAGAAGTTCCAAATATTGACACAACGTTTCGATCTGTTGCAACAGCTCAAAGTTGCGGTACTGAGCAAGGATCTAAAAAGTGCTCGTGTAAAAAAAAATGTGTAATGGTAAAAAGCGGGCTTGTTTCAAAATAATCAGTCCAATCCAAAGTGTCACCAGAGCAATCCTTGCTCTAATAAATAATGAAAAGTAAAATAAAGGTATATCTCAGAAAATTTAAATTAATATTCTTACATTTTTGTTTAAAATTTTACCCAATGTTTTTATGAAGCAACAGTTTTTCTTCTCAGCATGCATTTTTTTGTTGATAATATTTAACCAATCTGTGTTTGCAGCATATTCTTTTTTCCCCTTTGTGTTTAACTGTTAGCAATATGAGCAATAATAAATTATATTACCTGCTTTCCCTTATTATTTATCAATCATTTAACCGCGAAAGAGTAAAATGTATTTTTCGAGAGATTTTATCTACTTATGATCAATTAATTTATAAAATATTTTTGAAATTGTTCACTTTTCACTTTAACAGTTTATTCTTAGTTATTTCATAGAATAATAATAAAAAAAACCCTAGTTATTTCGTAGAATAACTATGTAAAGTATGAAATTTTTCCTCTATTATATACTTTAACTGACTTGTCTAGTTATTTCATGAAATACCTAGTTATTCTATGAAATAACTGAATTATACACTTTAACGGTAACAGACATGCAGATTAGAGGTTACATTTAAGTTAATTTTTAAACAGGCACAAAACTCATCTGGTTAGAGCAGACACTTTTCTTTTAGGATGTTTTCAATTCTTTCATCCAGTTTTAAATTTGATTTCTTTCTTTTTATCCCAGCGTCCCCTAATTCTCTGGATTTCAAAATCAAAAGACACTTATTAGTTAAAATACTAAAAGAAGAAACGCAGAAGGTCGAATTCGAAACATCAAACACTTTAGAAAAATGTCTAACATCTTTTATGCTTTGTCACTAGGTTGAACTATATCCAATGTTAAATGATATTAATGCCTTTTTTATAAAGGTTAGTAAGTATTTAAGTACTTGTATTTATTTTTCTTTTATTTACTTGTATCTTGTATTTTACTTCTAGTATTTATTTTTACTTACATTAATGAAACTAATTAGTTTTATGGCAATTGCACCTTTTCTAATATTTATTTGACTCTAAAATACAGTTTTCCACAAAATTCCTGAAATTCGTTCATACCCTTCATTATATTGTTACTTACGATTAATTTTTAAATATTTCTTGAAAGTTTATTTTTTTTTACATTTCGCTATGTTTAAAATGTATTCGCACTATAATATCTTAATTTAATACAAATAATTAAATTTAATTGGTAAAAATGTATTTATTATCCTTGTAATTCGATAATCGAATCTGTTCGAAGATGAAGGGAAAATGTGTCCGCTCAAACCACGATGAGTTTCAAAGTGTCCGCTCAGATCACGAAATGTTATGTGTCCGCTCAAACCACGTCCGCTGTAGCCACGCCACCTTAAAAATTGATACACTGTACTTTTTCGAAACACAATTTGGGAACAATCCCCTGAGAAACCAAACAGATGTTATCAAATACATAAAATTTCTGAAACAACACAGTCGCTTGGAAACCATTACATTTAAATATACGTTGCATTTAGTAGTTATATTTTGCGACAATCCTTTTCTGAGAAGCAGGCTTCTCAGAACGTATCCATAAATAAATATACTATTCACTTTCGATTCCACAGAATTCTTAAACGTTTCAATTTTTAAAGGAGAAAGCGAAAAAAAAAATTGGATAAATCCATTCGGTATAATTGAAACCGATATCATAAACGACATAAATATTCAAATACTTCTATAGGAAAGAAATATGGTTCGAAGCAACAAAAACAAAAAAAAAAAAAACTCATAAATTATTTTTCTTTCGATAAAGTTGAAAGTATTGGTAGATGGAGGAAAAATGAAAAACGTGATATTAAATTTTAAAATAACATAGAGAATTGTTTCGTTTTCCTATTACTTTTCAAATATTGTTTTATATATATTTTCTGAATGTTTGTTTACAAACTAGAAATAAATTCAGAAATGTAATATTAGTTTATCTGTATATGCGGATATTTTATGGCATAACAGAGATGTTGAACAAAACAAAGCTAATCAAAAATACTTGCAACTTTTTTTTAACGAATCAAAGCTTTATGTATTAACTTTTATCCAGTATTTAGATAACCCTTTAAATTATATATAAGCTTATGATACTTACTTTTCGACGATTGAAACAAATTCCTTTATTTTAACCATTTTATTTGGATTATAGAAAAGAAATTAAAAATGATTTTCAATTACAGATGGGGAAAAATTGAATTTAAAATTTTTTTTAATGTGAAACCTTTGGAAAAATTCCATATAACCACTAACTTCAGCACTTCTCAAACTGTGAGACGCGCCCCGCCCCTAGGGGGCCGGGTAACCCTACAAGGAGATCACGAGCATATCGAAAAGTCGAAAATAAGATTTAAAATAATTATCAATTTACTGAAAGAAAGTGAAACAAAATACATTTTGACACAATAAAAAATAAAATACACATTCACACTGATATCAGGTACTCATAAATGTATCACTAAGGTAAAAAGTATGGTGTGTTGTGTTATTTCTAATGCCACCTGTCTAAAGGTGTCAGATCGAGGCCCACGAAATTCATCGAGACAGGGGGCTAGGTGTACGCCTGTTGTTAGCTTTTAGCTTTCAGCACCATGCAGGTGACAGTACGATTTGGCTCGGTTCATGCACGATAGATGGCGACACCACTTATCTCCACCTCCACAATTTAGGCATGGAACTGGAGGGGAAGGAAATATTCTCCAGCCCCTTGCACCCGTGGTTGCTTCTACGACCGCCCACAAGACTTTCGGACCCACTGATTTAACGAGAACGAACTCCGTGTGTACTCGGAAGGTGTTTGGTGACATCGGGCATCGAACCCAGGACTTCCGGTCGGGCGTCCAATGCTCCAACCACTAGGCTACCCACGGCCCCGCAAAAAGTATTTGATAATTAATTAATCAATACTAAATTGAAAACAAGTAATTACTAGTGACTTCCATGGGCTTGCCATATACAAAATTTAATACTTATCTTGATAATTTGGGCAGTTAATATTTGAAGTCGCATTGTAGCGCGTCGAAGTGCATTATTATTATATTCCATAGTTGTTGTATGAAGGGGGTGGGGCTGCGATGACTGAATTTATGACTGAAAATTGAGTCGCAAATATTGAAATGTTGAGAAGCACTGACTTACTTTCTATCGATATCCATCGCACTTGAAAAAATGCGTGAAAGACTTCGGTGCTTACGTATTAAACCTTCCACCAATTTCGCCAAATCAAAAAACGTCGCCAAATTCTGTCATCGTTATTATTGTGTTCGAACGTACTAATGCATGAGAGTCTAATATCTGAAATCATGATGTCATCTATAAACATTCGACAAAAAATGTTAATTAATTTTAAAGGAAATTCAAGACAAATTTTTAAAATTTGCTCCATTTATTATTGTTTATATTTAATTAATATAGTTCACTTTTCCTCTGGTAATTAATTAATTTTGACAACATTTAATTATTTTTAAACTAATTCTTCTTATAGAGCAACTTGATAAGATTAAATATTGTTATTCTTACTTTTGAAAAAAATTTAAATTTGTATTTTTTTTTAAATACTTGATAAAAAATACTGTATTTTAAGGGACACAATTAAAATGGAACGAAATTTAATGAAAAAGAAAATTAAATCATAATAAAACATTATCAAAATTGTTGTGTTATTCAGGAGTACATTTTTAATCTCTTTAGTTATCTTTAATGATGCATTAATCTCGAACTCTTTACAAAAGAAAATATTATAGATTAAAAAGACTACAAATTATTTCCCTTCCTATCATTTTCTTCTTCATTTTCTCTAAAAAAATTTAATTAATCTCATTATATGTCTCCTCTCTGATATCAATATTTTAATCTTTCTTTGAACAAAAATATTATGCTCCATTACGTCAATTTGAACGTTATTAACAAATTTATCCTTTTAATTCATTTTTATCGAAACAAAAAACTCATTTAATTGAAATTTCATTTTTAAACCTACACTAAAAAGATTAATTGCTCCATTATTATTAAATTAAATTTTATGTCTTATATCCCATTTCGTAAAATAAAATCAAAACCAAAGAGAAGCAATTAATTATTTTATAACAGTTATTTCTTTTTTTTTTTAAATTTGAAAAATCACAAATTGATACTGATTAAAATAAATTGAATAAAAGTTCTACGCTATTAGATTATATGAAATAAAAATTTGATAAACGTACAATTCGAATCGGGTTTAAGTAGAAATGACATTAAAATTTTAAAAGGCAGGAATATTTCAAAGAATTTATTGCTTAATGAGATTATTATTTTTTTCAGATGGAATATGTAATAGTTTGTCAGAAATAATAAGAGACAGAATTTGATAATGAAAGAAATTACATTTACAATCAAAACGTTTCAAGTGAAAAAAGTTCAGGAAAAAGAAGTAATTACATTGAATGAGTAATTTTATTACATTGGAAGAAATTAAATGAGAGGAAAAATAAGACTAATTAGATTTTTTACTAGAAAATATTTAGCGCTGAAAAAAATTATTTTATTTCCCCAAATGAAAAATAAAGTTTTTATTCTATTCATGTCAAATGTAATTTCTGAAAAGAAAATATAACATAAGAATTTTAAAAAAAAATACTTTGGCAATATTAATTACATATACATGAAAATAATTTTTATCGTAATTATGTGCATACATGAAAGGGAGAAAAAGTGGCCTAAAAATTAAAATTAATAAAGGATTTTTTTAATATTCTTTACAACATTGATATTTTTATCATTCTTAAATGACTGAAGAAAAATATTCCTCTGTAATGATATTTAAAAAAATTAGTTCATATTTAAATAAAAAAAGGAAAAAAAAAAAACACCATGTGCACTGCAGTCTTCAAATTACAAATACTAAGAGAATGTGGCCTTCAAAGGCCCACATTAATTAAAGTTACTAATTTCCAAAATTCTTTGCAGTATTGACTTATTTGTGTATCAATAAATCTTTAATTTGGAAGTTTCTTTTTATAATTTATGATTCCCAGAAGAACAAATCTTCAGATCTTGTTAGAATGTTAGAGAGCGTTCTACATTTTTATGAAAGTTTGAAAATGATTTTCCACACTTGCATTAAGTTCAAGTCCATCAAATTTTAACTAGCCAATTGATAAATTTATAATACCCTTTCCCAAAAGAACAAACCTTCTGAAATCGTGTTAGAGTAAATCAGTCGTGTTGAAAGAGAAAAGATGCTTTTTTAAATAAAGTTGTTTCAAAATCATATATATATATAAAGTTCGGTATCTGTATATGATGGGTGATCAGAAAAAATAGGGTACAAGTTGAATAAAGAAATATTTACTAACAATAGACAGTACATACAAAAGGGAATTAAGAGGCATACGTGCCTATCACATTTTGACATAATCACCAAGTCTATTTAGGCAATTATCCAGAAAGCAGAGTCAACTTGTTTAACCCGTCTTAGTAGGAATCATGTCCCTTTTCATTGGGCCAGGTCTCCGCGGATGTTTTCACACCACTGTCTTGGACTATCGCAGCATATCAGAAACGATATGCTGCACGCTACCATAGCTCAATCCCAGCACTGACAAGATTTCACTAAGTTACTCGTCGATCATTTTGAATCATTTCTTCAATTCTTGCCGTGTTGATTTCTGTCGTTGGAAGAACTTGGCCAGCCGCTCCCTGCTACATTGCTGTTTTCGATATCCCGTCTGCCTGATTGAAAAGAGTGACACAATTTCGCTACATGTTGTCTGCTCATTCTGCTCTGCTCTCTTAGATGCGGACACATTCTTTGCCCATCAAAATCGAATCACGACTCAAACTTCCAAACCAGACCAATTTCCTAAGCTCTTGCCATTTCAATCGTCCTGAAACATCTGGAAACTTTCACTACCTACCCGAAAATCAGCTATATGACTTGTCTCCACTCTGGGGAAACAAAATTTCTTCACAATATGTAGTTTTCAAATGCTGCGGAATGTAATCTTTTTTTTTCTGATCATCCCTTGTATATATAAAGAGATGTATATCCTCCTGCAAAGGACACCCCTCTCTTTATAAGACAACTACACTGCTGGCCGCCGTAAATGCAACACCCTGAAGGAAGCACGCAAATAACATGAAATTTACAACATGCATTAGCGGAGGTGAGATATGCAGATGATAAGAATTTCAGAGCAGACACACATCACGCATGCCTGTGGCTCCACCTCAAAGCGCTATTTAAGGCTTGGAGATTTCGACGATTTCAAGTTCGGCAATTGTGTTTTTCTTGTGATTTTTCAAAAAACGATCAGTTATGTCTCGTAGAAAACAACGATCAGCTTTTGATCAAGTATCCAAGTTTGACAGAGGAAGGATAGTGGCCTACCGAGATTGTGGACTATCTTTCAGGGAAATCGGTAGACGTGTTGGACGAAACCAAACAACTGTAATGCGGATATGTGACATTTGGGTGCAGGAGGGTACGACGGACCGACGTGGTCGATCGCATCCACCTCAGTGCATCACTTCACGTGAGGACAGGTAAATTGCGCGCATGGCAGTGACGGATCGCTCAGTCACATCACGAACCATAGCACAGCACATTGAGTCTGTAACGCATCATTCAGTGTCTGCGCGTACTATTCGACGCCGTTTACAGCAGAGTGGTCTGTCCACAAGACGTCCATTGCTTGGTCTTCCCTTGGCGCAGAACCACAGATGTCACCGCCGCCAATGGTGCGATGAAAGAAGGATGTGGGCGGCAGAATGGAATGGAGTTGTCTTTACTGGCGAGTCACGTATCTGTCTGCAACACAACGATGTTCGGATTCGAGTCTGGAGACACCGTGGAGAGAGGATGCTGAACAGCTGCGTTATGCACCGCCACACTGTTCCTGCACCGGGTATTATGGTATGGGGTGGTATTGGATATCACTCTCGCACTCCTCTAGTACGCATTGCTGGTACTTTAAACAGCCAACGCTACATCTCCGAGGTGTTGGAGCCACAGTTGTCCTTCCTTCCCTTCAGGGCTTGACCACAGCCATATTTCAACAGGATAATGCGCGACCACACGTGGCATGCATTGTCCAAATGTTCTCCGTCAATCACCAGATTGAATTGCTTCCCTGGCCGGCTCGCTCTCCGGATCTTTCGCCGATAGAAAACATGTGGTCTATGGTTGCCCAATGGTTGACCCAGATTACACCCCCAGCTGCCACACCAGATCACCTTTGGCAACGTGGGGAAGCTGCTTGGTCTGCTGTACCCCAAGAACACATCCAAAGTCTCTTTAAATCAATGCCGAGGCGTGTGGCAGCGGTGATCTCCAACAATGGCGGCTACTCTGGCTACTGATTCTGGCAGGAACCACACTTCACAGAAGACTATAAATTTAATCATTTGCTACTTGGTCAACATGTTATCTACAAAATAAATTTTGTTGTGCTATCTCTTGTCTTTCTTGGTGTTGCATTAACTTTGGCCAGCAGTGTATGTTGATCCCACTTTTTAAATACGGACTTAAACGAATCTACCTCTTGTTACGGGTCCCCTATTTAAGGGAGCATTGGAAACAAATTTCAAAAATAAAATAAAGTTAGAAAATTTTTTTTTAAATACTTCTGTCACAGAAAAATTGAGGTTTCAAGGCAAATTTATGCTCAATGAAAGATACTATAGATATTTTACATAATACTATATAATACCAAGTTTATTATTTTCCGTTCAATAGAACAAAAAGTACAGGTATTTTTGTAAAAACAGATGCCATTGCTTTAAGCAAGATGTCATACTTTAAAACGCGTTTTACTCGAAATGGGGTTTTTTATTTTTTTGAAAATGCTCAAACGGGGACAGAGATTGCTCAAATATTTTTGAAATTAATGAACTGAATTTTTTTGTGTAGAGGTTCATTATACGTGTAGAAGTGTTTTAACCTTCAGATTTATCAATCACTGTTTTATTACAAAATATACAGCCCCTTATATGAATATAATCACTGTTTTTTTAAGCGCAATTTCATATAATAACCAAGATAAAGTGCTCCAGTTTTTGTAAAAATTAAAATATCTCTTATCCAGAAGGTCATTTCAAAAATGAATAACAAATATATATATAGAAACACATCAGAATTGAAAAATTTTAAATATGTTCATAAACTTTTGGAACAGAATGACCGCGTTTATGTTATTGTTTGTCAATTTTTACCCATTTTTTCCCATTTTAGTAATAATTTCTTTTCCTATTCTTATTTTCAGCATATTTTTTTTAAAAATGTACTAAGCAAATCTAAAAACAACAAAAAAATCCCCATATTTACATTTTTTTAAAAAAATAGTTGTCGAGAGTAGTCGGATACTTTAGAGTCTCACTATAAAGCTACATCAAGGCTATTGCGACGGACCTCGTCATTTTTGAACCATGGTCAAGTGACGAGGACGACACCTAAGAGCTGGTACGGGTTTTCAGCGACACTGGGCTCGAACTCATGACACGCCAGGCACGAGTCCGTTACCATATCTACTGTAGAGAAAATTTTAGGTGCATTTATATTTTCTTAAAGTTTATTGATTAAATAATATTATAGCAAATTAGTTATTTTTTATTCTATAAATCGTAAAAATTTATTTTAAGATATCCGATTAATTACGACAACTTTTTTTTTTTTTAAATAGAGATGTGGGGATATTTTTTGTTGTTGTTTTCAGATTTGCTTAGAACATTTTAAGAAAAATATGCCAAAATTACGAAGAGAAAAATAAATTATTATTACTAAAATGGGAAAAAATGGGTAAAAATTTATAAAAACTAACATAAACGGGGCCCATTCTGTACCAAACCTTTATGAACAAATTTTCAATTCTGATGTGTTGCTATGTTATTTACATTTGAAATGACCTTCAGGATAAGAGATATTTTAATTTTTACAAAAACTAGAGCACTTTATCTCAGTTACTATATGAAATTTCTTAAAAAACAGTGATTATATTCACATAAGGAACTGTAAATTTTGTAATAAAACAGTGATTGATAAATCGGAAGGTTAAAACACTTCTACTATTATACAGAACATGCACAAAAAATTTCAGTCAATTATTTTCAAAACTTTTTGAGCAATCGCTAGCCCCGTTTGAGCATTTTCTAAAAAACACATTTCGAGTAAAACGCGTTTTAAAGTATGACATCTTGCTTAAAGTAATGGCATCTGCTTTGACTAAAACACTTGTAGTTTTTGTTCTAGTGGACGGAAAATAATAAACTTGGTATTTTTTATAAAGCTAATAAGATGGCCTATAAAATAAAATCATAAAAATATTTGTCAATTTTTGGCAATATTCACAATTTTAGGGTAGTCGAATACCTTAACGTTGTCTGAATTTCAAGAAATCACACAACATGCACTTAATACCTATTCCCCTCCTATGTTCATAATATGGTTCTAACTCAATAATTAAAGTATGCGAATACTTCCTAAGTCGCTTGGTATTCCTTCAGTCAAAAGGTTAATATAAGGGAATAATTCTGAAATTAATATATAAGGTAGCAATAGGAAAAGTCTTATATAATACAATTTAAAGTACGTTCAACCGGAGTATTTTGTAAAAGTCGTCTTACTTAATTTCAGACGTATTGACCGAGTCTTATTGAATTGTTGAAGTACGACAAATAAACTTAAGGGACCGTTTAATTTAAAACGAGTCAGTTGTAAATTGAGTGGTGTATTTTGTTATTGCTTGATAAATGGGAAATTTTATTAAAAAGAATTTTAACTTTCTTTTACTTTTAAAATCAGATAATAGCTACTGGCCGTTATCCATCCGATCATGATTTCATGATGTTATGTGACTATAAACTGTTTTCTTAAGTTATTTATATCCAAGTCCTAACACTAAGTTTCCGATTGCACTGAAAAACATTCTTATCCCTTTCATCTTGTAATTAAATAAATTATAGTTTTAAAAAAAATTAAAAACACCCTTTTTAGTTTATTGAACTAAGTTGTAACTTAATCTTTTTGTCGGCAAATCTGGAATTAGTCTCCAAATCTGGAATTGGAATCTGAAATTAGCCGCCAGATGCGGGATGGGATCTGAAAATGGGAAATTGTTAATCCTGATCAGGATAATGGAGCAAAATTATTAAATTTTTGTATTGTCATCGGTCCTGGACAAGAGAACAAAATTTCGAATTAATCTGCCCTATTAAAATGGGTAAAAATATTGTGTTCACAGAACCCTTTACATACTTGTGAAGCTTATAAAATGGTGTTTAAAAAGGGTAGCATTTAAATTTCTAAAAAGTTTCTTTTCTTTTACGCCTTCGTATGTCGATTTCCACAAAATAAATTTTTAAAAGATCTCTACTTAAAGAAACATGCCTGTCAGATTTCAAATCCGTTGGTTTCATAATTAAAAAAAAACGGGAATTTTTAAAAAAAATCTATAACAGCCCCTTTAACCACTCTTTTGGGAACCGATTTCCGCCAAACTTGTTCTTAGCAGATCTCTATTTGTCAAAAGAAACATGTTTGCCAAATTTTAGGTCTGTGGGTCAAAAACGGGAATTTGAGTATAATGTTCCATAGCGCCCCCCTCCCCTTTTGTGTGGAAGTCGATTTCCACAAAATTCGTTTGAGCGGGCATCCTCTTTCCAACCACCCAAACCATACCAATAAGGAGAATATTGAGCCTCGACAGATTTAACGGACATCAACTTCTCTATACGGTGATCGTCATTGGCCCCAGGACTCGCACCCGCGACACGCCACCACGAGTTCGAGACCATAACTACTAGGCTTCCACACCTCCAGAGATCTTGTGATGAGTTAAGTTAGTCGCTTCCCCCCCCCCCTTATAGATAGAAAAGTGTTATGTATATCTTAAAATAGATTTTATAATGTTCCTTTTGTTATTTTTTAAACCATGAACCAATGTAAGATACTTACCATGGAAGCATTGACAAGCATGTCCATAGTGTTTATCTTCTGGCTTGCAGGAATAGTTCTCTGCAGGATTTTTGTGTGCCAAGAGGACAAAAGAGCTGATCTGTATTCCTGATTAAAGGAGCCGGCGTAGGATAGGAAACCAGTTGCGACCAAAACATCTCCCACAAGCCTGGATCAAGAAACATGCTTATTACAATAGAAAATATAATATACATGGTCATGGCCGGATCTACGTATGGACTGCAGCCCAGGGCCCCCGGGTTCTAGGGGCCCCGTTCCCCGTTGAAGATAACCAACAGAAAAGGTGCTAACAATGAAAGTAGTAATACAATAATAAACCAGTAAAAAAATACACACAAATCAAAAATAAAATACCCGAAATACCATATCAAATCTATTTTTGAGAGCAAGAGCATTTTACTTTTGTTCTTCCACCCTACCACCGAATACGCGGAAATTAATAATTATTAATTTCGAAAATCATCTATATATTTTATGTAAATACCTTAATAAAAACAAATTAAAATAATATGCTGGAGATTTTCTTTTAGAATCTACACCATAATTGGATGTAAAATATTTAAACCTCAAGGGAATTTCTTGTTATTCTCATGATCAGAGATTTCTGAGGTCTAGAAACAATGGTTTTCATCTAATTGCTAGTGACCAAGGTACCGGACTCATGGCAGGCATGTTATGAGTTTGAGACTAGTGCCGCTGAAGACCCTCCGTGTAGGGGAGCGATGCATGTTAAATCTGTCGAGAGCTCAAACGTTCTCCAGTATGTGTGGTGCGATAGTTAGGAGAGAGGGTGCCAGCTCAGGTATCGTCCTCGTCATATGACCTTGGTTCAAATTTACGAGGTCCATCGCCAAAATTTCTCGTGCAGTTGAACAGTGCGACGTTAATATTAACTCACTCACTCACTATTCATCTAATTGCTGAGAAATTAATTTGCCTCATCAAGAACCAATATTTACGTAGATTTAACTGGATAAAAACCACTGTTGCCAAATTTCCCAGGCTAAATTGGTTGAAAGAATTTCTTTTCAAATAGGGTTTTAGCAAAAATATCGATTTTACAAAAAATCCTGATGTGATGGGGAAAAATGTAGGTCATTTTCGAAATCAGCACACTAAATAATATAAAAACCACTGAAAGCCTCTTTTGTACTTCTCCAAAACTTTAATTTTGTAGCTCTGTGTAATTAATACGGTGTCTATTAAGTACACTCTATTATTAATACAGTCTATTAATTATACTCTTTTGTACACGGCGCCGCTCTGTGATAGAGACTCTACCATAGAGCGGCGCCGATGAGCATAGATCATTTATACAAACGTAGTGGCATTATTTCTGTAGCCATTTATTTTTGCGGAATAATAATTCTAAGTTACAATATTATACTGATTTGGTGCTGTGTCCTATGCATAATACCTGGAATTAAAAGATACTTGGGTACCTGTTTATTAGTTTCAAGTAAAAATTAAGTACAAATACACATTTCTAAATTATTTAAGTATGAAGACATGGAGTAGGAAGATTAGGATTATTCATGCAGGTTCGTGGTCTAAATCGCTAAGTAATAATTTTATTGATTATATCCCTTCACGTGACATGAGTTATTTTCAAAATAAAGATCCAAACAGTTTATATTCTGTTTCACTAAGAGAATACAAAGAACAAAGAGATCATTTTCTAATAATCACTTCACTAAAAAACTTAAAAATGGTCAAGTGCTGGAATGATCTTGGCTTTGTTATTCAACTAATATTGGTAGTGTTTTTTGTTTGACTTGCAAACTTTTTTCTGAAACAAATTCTTAAAACACAACCAGCTTTTATGACTGGAAACACGTAACAAGTTGTTTAGAAAATCATGAAAATTCTATTGAACATATAAATTCAATGTTAGTTTGGTTGACATGAAAAGAAAATAAGTCTTTTTTAGATAAACAATAACAGGAGCAACTAAGACAAGATCTAGATTACCACAATGTCCTCAAATGTGTTATTGCGGTAGTAAAGTATTTGGCTACAAGATGTTTAGCATTTAGAACAGGGGTACTCAACTTTTTTTTACGCCAAGCCACATACATCTGACACGTATTTTACGCTAGCCGCAACATGAGGATTAATAGAGAGGGGGAAGCTATAAGATTAAGAACATTTAAAATGTGAAAAATTGGTCAAAATATAAAATCTCATAAGTTGGGATCTTATTTTAAAACTATACCAAACTCTATCAAACAAAACTCACAAAATATAGGTTTCATTCACTTTTTACCCAGTTACGGAGGATTTTTTCAATTTCCGTTAATCAATGATCCCAAGCCCCTTGTCTGCATTCTACTGTCATAAAAACAAAGCTTCCAAGTACTTGGATAATTTGATTTTTTTCTTTTGACAAAGACTTGCATATTTTTATTTCAGATATTAATTAAACAAACGCAGGATGGTAGCAACGAGTTTTTATTGAACTACAGACTGAAATCAGTATTATCTGTATAAACTATCTATTCTTATTGCGCATTTTTTTTTCAAATTTATTCAAATATTTTTTGATTTTATAAAAAGAAAATATCTGAACAAATTACTGAATTCATCAAAGAGTACATCGGAAGCATTTAAGAAACACTCTAACAATTTCTGTAATAATTCTTAAGCTTATCATTAACAATTTCATATGTTTGTCAATATATATAATGTATTAAATTTTATGGGATGCTTTTGTTACCTTTGCGTTTTTGTGACATTACCACCTGCAAAATATTTATTGCTGTTTCAAAGTTTTTTTTTTAAGAAGATCAATTTATCTCGTCTTTAAACGGATCTTTAAGAATAAGAGCCATTGAAAGATTTGTGCTTAGTAGTACAGTGACGAGCAAAATATATTTTTTATATATAACATTTTCACGACAAATCAAGCAAGTTGTTGATCCATGTTTTTTTTCCCTACGAAATAGTCAAGATCCCAATCGTCTTGAAACAGCAAATATTTTTTAGACATGAAGGTTAGTTAAAACTTAGTTACACCTATAAAATGCTTGCTACGGCATTGTTATTTGTTATCAATTACAAAAAGAAGAAAAAATTATTTCACAATTTGTAACAGCACGACATCGATAGCAAAATTGATAAATTTGATTGCTTGATTGATAGAATTTCTCGCTAAATTTTTAATGCAATATTCCTAAATAATTGAATTTGTTATTTCAACAGACCTAGACTGGGCCACTTAAAATGATCCGGTGGGCTACATGCGGCCCATGGGCCACAGGTTGAGTATCACTGATTTAGAGGTACCGAGGAAGCTTTTGGTTCTCTTCATAATGGTAATTTTATGGGTACCCTGAAACTGCTAGCAGAGTACGACTCATTCATTTGTGAATATATTGAACTGCGAGAATTACTGCGAATCGTACTTATCAAAAACAATATATGAGCAAATAGTTGAGATCATGGGCAAGCAAATCATTAAACAATTATATAACTCAAATAAATAACAATGACAGAAAGTACTGTACAATAGTGATGGATTCAACAGCAGATTTTTCCCACAATGCCTAACTTGCTATTATACTACGATAATGTTTTCGGGGAAAAGTGTATGAAAGATGTGTCTCATTAATTAAGATTACTAGTCACAAGAACTTATCTACAAGAATTTTTAGAAATAAATGGACTGCTATTGGATAATTGTAGGGGACAGTCATATGACAACGCTGCCAATATATCCGGTCCATATAATGGTGTGCAAGCTCTTCTAAAAGAAAAATAAATAAATTTGCTAATTATGGGCCGTGTGCTGCACATTCTCTTAATCTAGTTGTGCAGAATCAGTTAAGGTTGCAACTGAAATCGTGAACTTCTTTGGTTTAGTGCAACAAATATGTGTTTGCTTTTCTATTCGACCTATAGCTAGAAACTTCTAAATCGTGAACATAACTGAAATTTACTTTAAAAAGATTAAGTCAGACCAGATGGTCTTGTCACTACGATTCTTTTGAAGCCTCAAGAGATAAATATTGTAATATCATGAATGTTCTTAAGACATTTAGTGACAATGAAAATGAGAAAATTGATTTTCAAAAAGAGGCAACAAATTTATTTAATAAATTAACAAAACTCGAAACTGCCCTTTTAATTATATTTTGAGAAGAAATTTTAGAACGATTTAATCCACTTAACAAAAAATAACAGATTCTCGGGGTTTGGACAACTGTGAAGGGAGTAAGTTCATTATGTCATTAAAAAACGTTTATAAGCAATGTACGACATGTGAATCAGATCAAAAATCAAAGAAGTATCAAGACGCAGCCAAAAAATTAAGTCCTAATGTAGAAACAGAATATAGTGATGTAAACTACAGATGGGTTATTTCAAAATTTGCAGATAAATTCACAGAAAAAGCTGTGTATGGGACAGAAAAATTTAAAAGAGACACGATTATTGTAGCGTTAGATAAGGTAATACTTGATTTTAATAGAAGTCAAGTATATGCAGAATATAGTAAGAAATTAAAATTTTTGATGGATTTGCAAGATCAAAGTAAGGAGAACGTCAACCCGGAGAGTGTACGCGCTATTACTGATTACTATTCAGATGATATAGACCAATGTAGTAAATGAATGTGTTCAATTAAAAACTTATCTAAAACTGAACTAGAGTCCTATACTTGTAGTGATATATTCAATTTAATTTTTGAAAAGAAACTAGTTCAGGTTTTTCCAAATTTGTATACCATTTTAAAGATTTTTCTAACGATCCGTATTACTAGCTGTAAAGCGGAGCTTGCGTTCTCTAAAATGCCCTACATAGAAAACAAAATATAGGGCAACAATGACAAATATTAGGCTTAATTATTAATCACTTCTTTCTATTAATATTGATCACCAAAGACTTAAAATGTGATGAGCAAACAAAATATTCAGCATAAAAGTATAGAAAAGTTTTTTTTTTTTGTAAATTATGTTATTGCTTATAACTTATTTAAATTGTTTGGGGGGGGGGGACTTTAAGTATCGTATATTTTTAATTTTTCCGCACAATAATTTTTTAGGAAAAAGGCAAAATTTTTAATTATTTAGGGGCCCCCAGATATCGTTAGCCCAGGGCCCCGAAGGTCACGGTCCGGCCCTGTACATGGTCATTTCTGATCACTTACAACAAAAAAAGTTTATTATCTTTATCGTGTTCTAAATTATTAAAAGATATTAATTATGTTTATTCTTCTAATATTTCTTAAATGCAGATGAAAACCTTTACCTCAAATGTATTCTTAGATAAAATTCTATTGCAAAAATAATTATTTTTATAGTTTCTTATTTTGAGAAAAACAGGGATAGAGCATGCAATAGCCTAGTCAGTTGAAAATTTTAAAACAACAAATTAAGTTTAATTTTTTTCCGATTTAAAAGATGTAAAGAGATAATAAGATTTATGAAAATATATAAACATATATATTTTTGCTTTCAACTCACTACTCTTCGAGGTCTGGAGAACATTTCAGTTTTATTACAGTTATTACAATTAATCTTCAAGTTTTTTTACGTATTTCACGTCATTTAAGTGACATGCACATTATAAGTGTTTACAATCTTAAATAATAATATTATACAATATAAATAATATCTACATAAATGAATAACATTTGTCGTGCCTGTTTGATTAATTATAAGATAAAAAAATGGAATAATATTTTTCAGATTTCTTTTCAATAAATCTGTGTACGTCAGTTTGAAAACCTCGAAGATTATTATTTTGAATTAACATGCTCTTTTTTAACCATTTAAAACTTTTTTTTATCTTCAAATTAAATAAAAATCCCACTACAAGATGTTATCAAATATTTATGGAATAATTAGTAACAATGCCTTTGTCGTTCTAATTGAAAACATGACCTATGTTTAGCGGAATAACCGTTTATTATTTTTTGTTCACACATAGCACTATATTTTCAAATACATGGGATATAGAATCGTATGAACCTTCCTCAGACATTTTTTTTTTCATTCTCTTGCAATTCATCATTTTTCCCGCTCAAAAGAAAAAATAGTTGCTTCATGCAGCAGCGCCCTCTTTTAATCAATCAGATCGTGTCTTTATGCTAATTCTTTAAAACACATTAAGCAACTGAGATAAATGTGTTCTTATTACTTGATACACAATTAACCAATGATATTTTATGTTACTATTATTGAATATTTATAGAAAACGATGAAACTTTAAATTTTCTCCAGTTTTTCATCTGCCTCAATTACATGCTCAGATAAAACACTAGTAAAGCAAATTATTTTTCTGTATTCTAACTGAGTAGTATAGAATTCGGAATATTCCAAATTATTTATGTTTATTGAAAACAAACTTACCTCTTTATTTGTTCTTTCAGCTGTTTGCTTTCGTCTGTCCACCTTTTATATTCTCCTGCCAGTTCAGTGATGAGCATGGACGCCCTGGACATTTTTCGACGACAGACGGCAGCTTCCTCGGCAAGTTTCTGCAGGAAGCACGATGCTCATTAACTCAAAAACATTCACAGATATAGTTTCAAATGGACTCATTTCACATTTATGATTAATTCAAAAGTTTAGCAAACACACCTCCTTGTTTGCAATAGCGCTTTCATACTGAGCTTTGACATCTTTCAGATCGTTTTCTTTGTCCTCAAGCTCTTGTTCTACAGATTTCAATTCCTTCATGGCAACAGCTAATCTGGCTTCTTGCACAGCTAAATTATACTGAAGAATAATAACACTTTACTTTAATTTTTATCTTACTTAGCTATAAAGAGAAAGCGTTACATCTGAAGTTTTTTGTTAAAGGGCTCATTTTTATCATAAATGTATTATACCTTAAGAGGCAAGACTTCCTTATTGATTCCAAAAAAGAAGGCCATGGATTTGGTCCAGGACAAAAGTCCTGCTACGTCACCACAAACTCTTTTGGCCGTTTCCATGTTGTAGTCTTTCATTATGAGGTAAGGTTCCAACAGTTCTACCACTTCGTCATTGATAGTGTCTTTTGGAAAGTTTTGCAATGCAGCGAGAAATCCCGTTGATGACATGAACTAAAATGAGTTTAAAAGAAATAAAACATTAAATTCTATTTAAAGAAATGATGCATTGTAAGGAAAAAAGCATTAGAAGTACTAACAAAAATAAAGTTTTAAATATCACAAAAATTAGTAATTATTAATTATATTTAACAGACAGACTTTTGAGAAACATTAACAATGATCATATTTTTTTTTCTTTTTAAAAATTGCATGTTGTGATGTTTGGGAAAAATAATGGTAGCGTGATATTTATTAATTTAAATAATTGGTTTATTTACGTCACAGCTATTAATTACAGTATATAAAGTGAAATTATTAAAAGGTTAGTTATTTCATTACAGTGAAGTGGCGCGCTTATCCAGCAGGATAGAACCCGGGACCTTTGGATCCGAAGCCGAGTTTCTTAACCACTATACGAAAATAATCACTTTAGCACGGAGGTTGTTACTGGTTTATATAGATGATACCGCTACAATAGTCCAAATTCTGTTCGTTTATGGGTGAAGAGATTACATCAGTCCTGTGCGAAGGTTTCCCACGGACTTCCTCTGTCCTGTCTAGGGTGTCGAGATGGTAGCGGTCGGCCGCTTTATCTTCCACTTGCATCCAGCTTGTGGGCGGAGTAGGGGTTCCTCACGGTGTTAAAGATAGCACAGCGGAGACCAAAGACAAGACCTTACAATATTTTAAGGGTGCACGTGTGCATAGGAACGCGGTTATCCTATCCACAAAAAGAAGCCGACTTTTCAGCTGAGTGACAGGAAATCGTATGAAAAACTGATATTTGATTACTTAAGGTTAGTATACTGAGGCACTTTTTCTGACTGTAAATGTTCAAGATAATTTCTTTTATCTTTAGCTTCATTAATGAAGAGTGGGCAATTTATTTCATTATTTAACTTGTTTGTAAAAAAAGGAATCCCTTTTTTTTTCGAATAGGTTTCATAGTTCATATTCTATACTGAAATGTTAAGAAAATTTTCAACTTTTCTATGATAAAAGAAAAAAATCCGAGAATTTATTGCATGTTTTTAAATTGTAAGGACACAGTTTTATGAAGTTGTTTAAAAATTGTATGAAATTATTTGAATGTTGAAATATTTTTAAGCCTCCGTGTCAAGACTTAATTCTATAGCACAGTATTATAAGACAAATATTATTAGATCTTATAGATCAGTTACAGATCTTATTCTCTAATACAATAATAGTTTTGTACAATAGGCGAAGATATCCTTACCTTTGATACAAATTTCTATTTTGTGAAAAATAAGGTTTTTTTTACAAGGAATATTGATTCTTTACCCATTCTTTTCAGCAATTACTTGAAGATTGGAAAATTCATACATTTTTATTTAGTAAGAGAATGAAGTTAACTTCATTGACAAAAGTTTAAAACCCCAGGTATGTCAATTAGCATAAAAATCTATGGTAATGGCATTTAATTTTTAATCTCCAAATGTGTCTAATGTGAAATGACAATAATCCTCAAATGAGATACATAACGAACTTCTAATTAGGAATGCATATGAATGTGTATAATTCTCTAGACCAGGGATCAGCAACCTGTGACACACGGTACAATTCTCAGTGGCACTGCGCACTACTCAACATATTTGTCAATTTTTGAGCGGATAGAAGTTAATAAATTTGTGGGGAACCTTATTTGTCAAACATCGTCAGAATTATGGACATGTACAAAATTACGAAAATATCTGAAAAATAACTCTAAAGATAAATTTACAGCTATTTTGTAAATTATTGAATGCCATTGCTGGAGAAATTTAATTGTTCAAAGAGAGAAAATTGCATGTACTCTGCTTTCTGCTTTTGGTTCTACATATCGAAGTAAAAAATCTTTCCTCGTATGAAAAATGTTTCGAGTCCGCAAAGAAATTGTTCAACAACTGAATGCTCAGAATCGTGTCAAATTGAAAGTGTTAAATTATACCACTGATATTGTGATATGAAAATAGAGTGGTGCAAGCATAAGGTTAGCAGTTCGCTTTTATTATCTTTTTATTTAACTATAATGAAGGGAAATACTTATATTTTATGTTGTCTATTTCTTATTTTAATAAATGTACTTAAAAATACATACGATATGTACAATTTTAATTTTTTTAAATTTTTGTTGAAGAAATAATTTTATTTTATATTGCTGTTTATTTTTATGTTCAGAAATATCTTTAAATGATGCAAAATTAATATATAATGAAATTGTAAATTTATATGATTGACTTCTATTCTCTAACTCTGCATGCAATTATCGCAGGAATCGAAATTTTTCAAACATGACCTGCTGTGTGACACGGTTAATCATATTGGTAGATAGGTTTGGCACATGCCAGAGCTAAAAGGTTGCCGACCCATGCTCTAGAGTCGAGCAAAAGTGAGAAAGAAGCTAAGAAATATCTGTGTGAAAATTACACTTAAACGTTACAAAGGAAAATCCTGGAATATTCTCTTACACTCAAAGTATTATTGCTCATATTTGTTATTTAATATGACTTTTATTTATTCACTAAAAGCGTACCTACATGACTTTCTTAAGCATTAAAGAGCGTAAGTGGTTTCATGCCAGAAATAATGTGTGTGGGGGGGGGGATTATTTACTCAGCCTCACATATTCCCGATTTTGTGATGCAAACTTATTGTTTACTTTTAAAGAAAATTTTATTTTCTCGTATTAAAAAATTTAAATCCGTGCAATTTTGTACCTAATTGCTTTTGCAGGGAAATTAATATTTTTACTTAATTTATACAATTCAAAGGATGTGGGCTCCATGATTTTGAAAAGATAACAAAATTTGTTCCATTTATTATCGTAGAATTATGAAAAGTCGCAGTTTATAAAAATCTTTAGTATTATTAGGATCCATCCCTCTTCAGCTAAGGAGACGATTTAAAAGCACATTCAATTTTTATGTATTGTGCTGCCATCTATCAGCTAGTCTTGTAAATAATTGGTAATGGCAATAACAGTAGAATTGATGGCATTTATAAATTGCGCTGAAAAAAATGTACTTAGTTTTGTAACAATGACTTAAGTTTAGTTGCACAACTTTATGACTTTCAATTTAAATATTTTCTAACACCATAACACTTTTACAGAGCTCAAAATAAAACTTTTTAATTTAATAGAAAGTGAAGTAAAACGATTATATTTTCATAATGCAGCTTGAGTAAATAATATAAAAATTATTATAAATGACAAAACTTGTTATAAATAGTAATTCATAATTATTTAATAGATACCATATGTGTTAATACTAAGCTTCCACAGAGAGGTCATATTCAACTTAATTCATTTTTACCTTACGCTTATTTTTTAATCAATCTTACCAAAGATCATACAACACAGACTTTTCTTAACTATAAAAATTTAATAATTTTCACTGATAAAGTTTTTTCTTATATCTAAAATGCTTGAACACAACTAATGAGTATCACCTGTATATAATGAAAAATTTTAAAATATCTCAAGCAAAATTAATTTATTTTATTTTCCTTTAATTCAAAAAAAATTTCGTAAGTGTTTCATATATTATTGTAATAACGAAACAAGTTAAACAATTTATATACATTTTTCTCATTAAAAAAATCTGTATCTAATATATAAACTGACATATCTTCAGTTATTCTGATTTTTTTAAACATCAGGCAAAATCACCTTAAGAGATTCCTCCCAAGATGGTTTAATAAATTTCCTCATGGGATCCACTTGGACGGACTGCAATCGCTTTTGGAACAAGATCATCACGCAGTCCATAATGTACATGATGAGGGCTGGAGGTCTGCCCAATTTACGAACAGTCGCTGTAAAAATTCAGAAAACAACCATTTGAATTTTTATAAAGGTTTTCAAAAACCGGATATAACACGGAAAAATAATTCCGGTTATAAGCCACAAAATATAAAGTGTATGCATTTTAACCCAGGTAATTAAAATGCAAAAAATTTTATGAAAAGAAACTGATTGTCCGCGGTGAAAATTACAGTTTTATAAGAATTCTAAGCTTTATTCATTTAAGTCCTGTATTCTTTTAAATGACACAGCTTATATTAAAGTCTAGCGAAATGAAAATTATGCACCCAAATCAAAAAGTATGAAACAAATGTTTCATTACAATATCCACATATTTTTTTATGGATTTTGAGAGTGCTTTAACGAAAGAGATAAACTTAATGAGAGTGCTAAAGGATAAGATGGGCAAACGAATCAAATATTAAGAAAGATATAGTACTTTTCATCTCAGTGAAAACTAGTCATTTGAGATGAATCTGCTAGCTTCTCACCTATGTGTGTGGGCTGTATTGTATTGAGGGCTGCTTCAGCATCTTCGAGTGCGGGTCTAGCCGCCTCAAGTTTTTCTTCGGCAATAGCCTTGTCAGCCTGGATTTCTCGTACAATTTGTTGGGCAGCGTTCTTGGCTCGTTCGACGCTGTCACGAACCACCTCTGCAGCATCCGCCCTCACAGACACTTCTGCCAATACCTACAAAACATATACAATCTAATTAAGGTACTTTCTATATAATTGCCTTTCATAAAAGATTTCATAATGTTTATTTATCTAGTGAAACCACTGATGCAGGGGGCTGGAGAATATTTCCCTCCCTTCTAGTTCCATGCCTAAATTGTGGAGGTGGAGATAGGTGGTGTCGCCATCTATCGTGTAGAAGTCCAACCTGTCTCAGGCTCTGGGAACACATTCATTCTTTCCCTTTGGGAAGGACACGACAACAACAACATCTAGGGTACAAAGCTCTGGTGTGCAAATGTTAAAGAATAAGCATTTTATCCCAGACTTCTCAGAAACAACTGAACAAATTCAAACGAAAATTGGAATGAGAATATTTAAAAGTATTGCTAAAAATATAAAAATACACGATTAAAATTAAAAAAAACTAATAGAACATGATTTATGCTTATGAAAGCATTATAGTCCTGTAATGATGTAGCAAGATGGCACTTATGCAATGTTTAATATGGGAAATACTCATCCCTGAGACAGTAATGAAACTCTCGCAACGAATTATGCTGTTTACGAGGCCATTTATGAGGTCTTGGTGTAATAAATCCCAATTATCCACCAAGGCATGAGTGATTTTGGGGTTTATTGGCGCAAGAGCCGATTTCGGCTATACTGCGCCAAACATTTGTTTTAATATCTGTGGTCTAGACGGGAAGAGAGAAAGAAAGAATGAATTGAATGACAAGAAAGAGGGTCGAAAATAGAGAAGGATCACTAGGGTACCCCGGGTTCGTAAAGCCCGTGTTTACCAAAGACAGTAAACCCCGTGGGAAAAGGAAAAGATCACTAGGCACCTCGGGATTGTGACACCCGTACTCACCTAAAGAAGTGAGCCCCCTGAGGGTATCCACCAAGGCACTTCTTACCTCTAGGAGTGTTCTAGGAGGATATTATTCAGGAGTTGTAATTGTTCTGCCTAGGGTACCCCAAGCATTCTTTGTGGTGTCAGTCAGACTCAAGAGATCTGGATGGACACTCCGTCCTCTAAATATTCTTAGCTTTATCATCCCGTTTATTCTTGCACTGATAAGCAAAAATGTCCTTCCATAAAATGCAATGGGGGGCTAACTGTCCCCTCTCCTTGAAAAGACTCACACAATGTTCCGAGCTTTAATCGCTATATTTCAGAGCAATCAAAACGCTTCCCTGAAAGATGTGTAGCTCCTCGACCTCTTCAAACATTATGCCTG
This sequence comes from Trichonephila clavata, assembly GCA_019973975.1. Classification (NCBI taxonomy): domain Eukaryota; kingdom Metazoa; phylum Arthropoda; class Arachnida; order Araneae; family Nephilidae; genus Trichonephila; species Trichonephila clavata. The sequence goes on from BMAO01004925.1 coordinate 68,679, forward strand.
CCCGCATTATAGCGCCATCACCTTCATATGGCCCACTTTCGTGATGTTGTATGGATGGTACCGGATCTCTGAGTCTCTTCATGTCTGAACACATTGAGAATCAATGTTCAGACAGAATCTCGATCCATAAGTGAAAAAAACTCAATGCCAATGTCTAAGAATGATATTGTCTTCATCAAGCCAAGTAGGTTCTCCTATAATTTTGAAGAGAGATGCATACAGATCATTTGTCTCCTGGCATAAAGCTCTGCTTCATTCAGCCCTCCGTAAACGGTATAATTCAAAATTAATTAAGATACCCATTTGTGAGTTGAGTAGTTCAGTTTAGTTCAGTAGAGAGTACACTGTAAAATTGGAGACTTGGCTATCGTCTTATGTTCCGACAGAATTTGATGAATATAGAATATTTAGAATCTATTGGTTGATATTTTAGAATCTATTGGTTGATATTAAGAATTCTTTTACTTTTTGGACATGTTCTACTGTTTTACAATTCGCTATTGTTGAATAGGACCATTCTCCGTGGTTGGTGATAATTTGTTTCAAAATGTTTCGTTGCGTTTTGTATTTGCTACATGTTAAAATGAAATGTTCACTTGTTTGTGGCACTTGACATTCCGAACACAACGAAGAATCTGTTTAAAAAGAAAATAAATATCATTCAATGGTAGTTTTTTTGCTCGAATCTTATTAAATAAAACCTCTGGATTTCTATTGTTTGCTGCCTGTCTATTTTACTTTTCAAGATGGGAAATATAATTATAGTTTTTATGTCTTATGCTCCCCCATGCTTCTTCTTTTACTTTTAAGTTGTTTTTTGAAATATGTATGTAGATCTTCCCCTGAGCTGAGTTGAGTAGAAATCATTCCCCTATTATCATCCCTTGCAGTTACGGTCAAGTAAGGGTAGTGGTCATCCTGGCTTGGGGTGTCCTTCGAGCATCAATTGCTTCCAAAAAATTTCAAATAATCGTAAACCATTTTAAAAACAAGTGAAAGTAAAATCTGACACGGTGGCAGGGTAGTATTTGAAATACTTGTCATGCCAGCTTCTTTAATTTGCATAAAATGAAAGAAATCGAATATGATTTGATAGTCAATAATAACCCGTTTTATTTGTTAGATTTACAAATTTTCATCAAAAATGGTATTATAATTTGAATGGATCCGGGAGAACTTTTGCGTACTAGTGTGATTCTAAGGTAAGAGGACGACATATCACATAAAATTTTGATAACACGATTTACAAATGATCTATTTGGTACCGGCATTATAAATTAATTTTTTCCCCTGAATTCTTTTTTTTCTACTACATCAAAAATAGAGCGGGTGATTTCAAGTTTCTAAGAATAAATTTTCCTATAATTCTAAAACAGACAGCTAAGTACAAGCAGCATTCTTATCATTTATGATTTTCATTTCACTCTGTTTCCATTTGTATAAAGATCGTATTATTGTTACTTCACGAAAAATAGTGGTCACGTACAATTCAAAAAAAGGGTGTGTGTTTATGACCCCACGATAGAAGTGATAAATTCAAATTTTGTAATTTCAGGGATTAGCTAGGTGAATAGAAAACAAGGGGATATTAGTATTGTCATACAAAATTATCTATTCCTCATTATTATTATGTATGGGAGAGAAAACCTAGACATTTGTTTGCATTCATTGTATATAGAAAGATTCAAAATGTTAATAATACTAGCTGATGGAAAACATTTCAGCATTTTCTTACGTTCTTAAAGTTTTTCTCTCTAAATCGCTTTTTTAAAAATAAAGAAAACTATCAGTTGTGTAATGTATCAGAAAGTTGTCTCTTTCTGCACTTGCTCCATAAACCTCAAATCGGTCAATTCTGTCGTATGTTTATTACAATTAATTATTACTGGCATTTGGTGATTTTAGCAACTTTTTTCGTTGCATTTTCATGCCTTGTTGAAATAGAAAAGTGCCTTTTTTAAAAATATTTAATGTCAAAAAAGCAGGAAAATAAAAAAAATTTAAAATTACGAAATTCCATAATTTTTCAAAGAAGTTTTACAATATTCCATCTCAGTCTAACTTGTCAGCGTTGAGAAAGATATACAATGTACCAATCTACTTGAAAAATAGTTGTAAATTTTTTTTTGGGGGGGGGGAGGGAATTTAAGTCCAAGAAAATCCATAGAAATTCGTAAAAAGTGAAAAACATTGTAGAGATTGGGATTTTAATATGTTTCAAGTTAATCACATATTAAAAGCATTTATTTTTTAAACAAAGTTAATTAATACAGTCAATAAAGCAACGTCATGAAATTCCAGTTTGGCTGAAAACTGATTTTCGACGCCAAATTTTGTCATTGTTGTAACAATAACATTTTTACAACAATGACGAAAAAAGCCGAATGAACGTTACAAACCCGAACGTGACGTTCATTCAAGTTCACTCTCCAGAAAAACGCGCCTAAAAGTAGTTACTAATAACCGACTATTTTTTAAATAAAGTTAATAAAAACAGTCAATAGAGCAACGTCATGAAATTCCAGTTTGGCTGAAAACCGATTTTCGACGTCAAATTTTGTTATTGTTGGAAGTCTTTTTTGTTGAAGGACTTTACATTGTTACGGAAAATTCCGATCCATTGTTACGAGCGTTACAAATCCGAATGTAACAATGCTTGGCTATTTAAAACGCATCATTCAAGTTCACTCTCCAGCAAAACGTGCCTAAAGCAGTTATCACTTCAAAAATCCATTTTCATAATCATGTATTTACAAATAAACAAGTAATATGAAAAATATTAAGTCAATTCCTACATAGATCAACAAAAAAAAATTATTTAGTTACTTTTTATTAAATAGTTACAATTAATATAAATATGTATATACATATGACAGAATCCCAATATTAAGTGGCAATTAATTTTTATTAATTATCATTAAAGTATCGCATTGTCATCCAAAACAATCGCGTATATAAAATTTCAATTCAACTGTTCAGCTTTGAAACGTGAGGGGGGAAAAAATCTTTTAAAGGTTTTTTTTTTTTTTGACCCAAGTCGCTAAAAATGAAGCCAACATGGCTGTATCTGTAATTCTTTAAATACTTAATTTCAGTCAATAATTTTCAATTAATTATAATTAAATGATCTCGTATTGTTACCCAAAACAATAGTGTATAGAAAATTTTAGCTCAAAAGAGCGCTTTAAAATGCGAGGAAAAAAACTTTTTCAAGTTTTGACACGCCAAAATGGTCGCTAAGTCGCTAAAAATGATGCCAACGTGGCTGTATTTGTAATTCTTCGAATACTTAGTTTTAATCAATTATTTTTTATTAATTATAATTAAATTACTGTATTGTCATCCAAAATAAGTGTGTATATAAAATTTCAGCTCAATTGAGTGCTTTAAAAGGCATTTTATTAAAGATAGAAAATTTGAACAAGATAAATATACAGAGAGTGAGCTAATAGTAAGGAATCGAAAAACAAAGCTATAAAATGCTTTTATTGAGGGAAAAACCAGATTTTGATTTAAAACTCGAATTGTGAAGTTACAAAAACCAATTACAAACTACAGTTAAAAGATATAGTATTCTTTTTATTCACTTTGTAATACGTGCTTTGAACGAATTTCAACAGTTAATCTTTTTTCGACTGCTTATATCTGCCAAAAGCAGCGAGAGAGTGCTTATTAATGTTGTACTCTCAAATAACAAGAGGACCGTTAATGACGGACCTCGAAATTTTGAATCGTTGGACTTTGATCCATGGCAGATTTAATAGAGCCAAACTCAGAGGTCCATCTGTCATAGCCACGTAATTTTAAATCACGGTGAAATTTTTTGAGGTCAACATATAAGCAATAAATCTCACCATTCACACCGGCCAGTAATATTACCATATATATACAACTTGCTGATTTAAGAATCAGAATAAGAAATTAACTCATTCAACAATTTTTGTAGCAACCATCAACAAAATACTACACATGATTAAATATCAATATCTCACACACACTCACTTGTAACCCAGAGTGAGTAATAGTTTTTATTCTTTGGATACGAGTAACATTGAGTTGCTTTTTAAAAGCTTTCATTTAACTTGCAATGTAATTTGTTAGGGTGGAATCTTGAAACTCAATTTTGAAACTGATATCTTCAACCGATTGGGCTGAAATTTTGTATAAACGTTTAGTTTGGATGACAATGCATGTTTTGACCATTTAAATTCCGATATTGCGATTAGTTAAAAATATGTTAATTAAAAACCTTAAAACGCGCATAATTGTTCTACCTCTGTGGGCTGTTTATTCCGCTGTGCTCGGCGACGCAAAATACAGAACGATGTGAGGGGAAATTGTTTTGGAGTTTGACGTTTTTAAAACAGAGATTTAATTTTTCTATATTCAGACAAAAATAATTACAGAATCGGAAGGATAATTTATTTCTCCCCAATATGTGGTATAATTTTTTTAAAAAATTATATTTGTATTTTTGACGATTTTTAAAAAAAATTAATCAAAATCGTATGCGTTTTTTAAAAAAATGATGTCTAAATCATTGGGCATGAATATTTTTCGCTTAAATGATTCCACATTTCGTTCTAAAACAGTTCATGCTTTGCCCTCTTAGAATCAGTCATTTAAAAAATAAAATGCTAAAAAAATTGTTATTTTTTACAATTTTTCAAAAAATACTCAAAATTTTAATCAAACATTTAATAACTTCGTCATTTATGAAGATAATCTCACGAAACTTTTTTTTCGTGTGTAGAACAATATCATCCGAGATCTGTATTAAGATTGAAAAAATTGCTTATAAATTTCGGATTAATTTTTTTTCCTTTTTTTTTTTGTATTTCGTCTAATAGCCCTTTTTGCGAGAATTCATTTAGCTAAACTGTTCGAAATTAACAGGCAAGCGACCTTGCAACAATGATGCGTTGAATGAGATGAACTGACCGAGAAACCTGTCCAGCGATAGCTAAAAAGTAAACAATAAATTCAAAGCAAAAAATACTTTTTTTAAAAACAAGCATTTATTTAAATGCGCTAAAAATAATAAAATAAACTTTTCCTTTAAAACTTTTATTACTATCAACTTATAACGTCATCACACAATTTATATATTTCATTTTATTCTTTTTAGCGCATTTAAATAAAAGTTCGTTTTAAAAAAAAGGTTTTTTTTTTTACTTTTAATTTAATCAATTTCTTCCTGTTATTGCACAATTATCATTTATACTCTTATTATATACTTCGGAATCAGCATTACCCTCTTTCACCTGTGTTATCAGAATGAGGTAGATTTTTCTGTAAATCAAACCAATATTTTGCATCATCAATAATTGGTACTGATGTTTCTCATTATGATACACGCCCAATGTTAACAAACAATCATTAAATTAACTATCACTTGAGACATCAGTGTATCACTATCAATGTATCAGTACTTGTGTTATCCTTTTATCTCATGTTATGTGGTAATTTTTTTTTTATACAGTCATCATTTTTTTTCTCTTATTTTTTAGACTCCAAAATCAATATCACTCCCTTGTGACATCACGGTGAGACAGATATTTCCATTTTAGTAATTGTGCAATCATCCCTTATACCTTCCTTTGATCTACATTTAGTATCATTGTTTACCATTGGTTACGTCAATGGATGAAATTAGCGCAATATATGTTCTAGATAGAAAATATAGAAAAGTACATCTCACTCTGACGTCCCAAATGACAGAGTAACGTTGATTCATGAGTAAAATAAGAGTGTAAAGGATGACTTTGCAGTAGCTAGGGAGAAGTTGATTAAACAAGATGTCAAAGAGACAAATATATATATATATATATATTATGATATTAAATATGTGCAAGAGATTGAATGACATTTTTTTAAGAATGAGGGAATTATCCAATTGTTTCTTTATATGATGTTGTTAAGAAAGTTGTTCGATGCATTAATTTCTTATGCTTTTCTTAAATAAAGAAAGTTTACACATGCATGTGATCAAAGGAACACTATTTGTACCAATGTGAGCAAGGACGTTTAAAGGCATGGGTTAACTGGGCCCGGGACCAGGGCCTTATCCTCAATGGGGGCCTCATTTCGTTTTCTACTCTGTCTTAATAAGATAATCCGGATAATTTTAGTGGCCAAATATTATTCCCTTACATATTCTCTGAAAATCAGGAAATTTCAAACCACATGTCAACGGATAATAATGGTAAGACTGCATTATTATGTGATGATCGTTGTCCATGTCTATGCCTAGGCCTAATACCATAAACAATCCTTCAACTCATTTAGTCGAAATGCGGCCATCGGTCGAGATGCTTTGTGCTCAGGTTATTTTCAACTTGTTTAAAATACTTGTATGTATATATTTTGTGTAAGTAAGTGTTGTCAACAATATAGAAATTGCCTGTGTTCAACCAGTATTTGTAAATATCTATCAATTTCTATCAGTCTATTAATAGTACATTTTGATTGCTTAAATTTAAATAATGAACTGTCGAGTTATTATTCCTGATCTTAGTAATATTCTCAATTGTTTGTTTACATTAGGATTACCTTTGACTCTTTACTTTTGCAACCCAAATAATGTACCTTGCTACTGAATTAATGTAATATTTCAATTGTGCTATTGTAAAATTTAATCTAGAGTACACACACACACACACACACACACATTTTTCATTTAGTGTGCATAGTTGAGTAATTCTACATGTAAATAATATACAATTTATACCTTGATTTCATATGTATATTACTGTTGAAACTTATAATGCTATTTTCATTGACAGAAGTATGTCATTTCCTATATAGTACAAATTCTAAATGTACATATTTGTAAGATCTTATCTTATCAAGTGTTTTGTGCAAACCATTGTTTTATTGTATTGTGTAGAACATAAGTGCATTCATATTTATTTTAACATTCCAGTACAACATACATTACTTTCATGAAGATTTTCAACCCTTACAAGTATTTTTCTCCATTTCCTTGTATTTAATGTTTGTATTTTGTTTTCTTATGTAACATTTGTTTTATTTGTGTTCTGTAATTATTTATCGTTTGCCTGCTCTTTGGGGGGATACTCTGCAGAGTTTCTCAACTCCTCTTTTTCTTGGGCTTTCCATTGCGATCTGCCCATGCGCGGGACCTCCAGCGGTAGCGAGTGGTGCTTGCTCTCGCAGGCACCTGGGATGCAATCTGCGCATGCGTTAGCTCTTTAAAAACTACAGCGGCCCGTGCATGCATTCTGATTACACACTTCCCTGGCAGCACACGCGTCCCTCCGAGAGCAGGTAACGAGCATATGAATAAAACCAAAGTAATAATCCTTAAACATCGCCTCGTTTATTAAGCATACTGTCTCTCACAAGTTTGTGAGTTATGCACACTTATTTGCTTGAAATTACCATTAGAACGAGTATTTAACAGTGCATGCTATGTACTGTCTGCTTTTAACGATCTCAGGTAGGGCTTGTTTTTGCATTGGGGCCCACAGCCTCAAAGAATCTTAAAATTTCTGTAGATCCAGGGCCTCAAAGAGTTTTCAGACGTCCCTGAATGAGAGCAAAAGTTTTAGGTAAAATCCAAGCCTCAACCTAAAAAAGGGGAGGCTCGTCTCGTTATTGATTCGACCTCAACAAGATCCTGATCCGAATAAATGTAATCAAATTTTATTCCCTGACATGTTCTCTGAAAAACTGGGAATTTCGAACAATGTGGCAACTGGCAACAGTGGGAAGACAACATTATTACGTGAGGATTGTCGTCCATGTCTAGACCTAGGCCTACCATCATTACTCATTTAATCAAAAGATAGAGATGGGTCAAGTCGGTTATTACGTTTGTGAGTAACATACATTTATTCATTATGGATTAATCACTTATATGAGTATTTGACAACGTATGCTATAATACCAGGGATGGCAAACCAGTGGCACGCGACACAATATTTTGGGCACAACAGTTTGTATTTTGGTTCAAAATAGCAAAGTTCACTGTGAAGTATTATGATCAAACGCCAGTGATTGGTCGCGATGCGGCGGGAAGCACATGCGTTTGTTATTTCTCTTGCTTTAGTTACGTCCTGAACTGCAATTGCTAATGATACTATCTTTGTCAACACATAGCATAGTAAAGTTCATTGACATAACTGTATTTTAAAATTTATTTGTGTTATATTTACGATTTTTAACCATAATTTAACATGGTTAAATCAGAAAAAAACAATAAGTGCAAGATAGTAGGTGTAATAGAGAATTCCAGAATTGGTGGACCAAGAAACAGGGCAATAAAGGAAACAAAGGGGTATCAGTTTTATGTTCTGGAACAGTTAGTTGCATGTAGAACATAATCCATAAAATGGATTCCAGACACATTTAACAGTTTGAAGAAGCTAGCTCATATGCTATTTTAACTATATTTTCATCTACCTATGCCTACGAGTCATTATTTTCAGAAATGAATAACATTAAAAACTCGCTTAAAAACCGTTTGGCAGATGACTCCATTTCAGCATGCACAGTCCGCTAAAATCTTACAATCCTAATATAAGTTTTTGTCACCTACTCATAACTTTCAACAACAGAAGTCACACTAATGTTACTTTAATTTGAATTACACGTTTTACAGAAACATTTACTATTATACAGTGCAAAATGTATTTTTTTCTGTAGTAAAAACCACAAAAACCACAAAAACAAAATTATTTGACGGCACGCCTATACCTTATCAAACATTTCTTTAGAAAAATATGGCACGTTGATCCATAAAGGTTCACCACCTCTGCTACATACTGTCCATATAAAAGTGTTGTAGGTAGGGGCCTACTTTTGAATATGGGCCCATGGCATCAAGAAATTTTAAGCATCACATTATGTGAGGACTCCCTACCCTTTTAAATTTAATACACAACAGTCCCTCCACCCGATAGTCTTTGGAAAAAAAGACACTCGATCTTTCCCATCAGTTGAGAGATCGTTTCTTTACTAACCAAGCTTCTGCATTCATAAAAACTATCACGTGACTCTGAGGCACTTATTTTTATTACAAAATTCAATAAAGGTTTTATATAATTATTTTTAACCTGTTCTGCTGTTTTGGAGGCCAACTCCAGTTCCTCCTCCATGAGTGACAAGGTTTCTTTCATTCTTTCAACCATGAGAGAGGCCTCTTCCAGCTTAGAGATTCCATTCTCCATGCGTGTGCATGTGTTGCCAATCTCGCGGTGTTTTTCTTCGTATAGTTTCTTGTAACCATTGATGAACGACAAGAATGACTTTGGAGTCACGTGGACGGGACGTCGGAATCTACAGAAAAAATTTTTGAGTTTAAAATTAATAAATTTTTAATTTTTTAAAATTATTTTAACATACAAGTAAATCCCTTGGTCAAAAAAGGAGGGGGGGGGGATGATTGAATTCAATTAGATATGTCCTAAAATTAGAAAAAATATTCGATAAAATTCGGCTTCAAAAAATATTTCCTCTCTAAAATGAAAAAATTTCGTTTTTCTTATAGTGTTTGTCAAATGGTTAGTCTTTGTAGAGTACACTTTTTTTTTTGTCTGAAACACTTAAAGCCATCTACTTTAATTAACTGATATATGGAGTTTAATATACCGTAAAATACGCCGTATAAAGCGCACTTTTAACACAAAAAATAAGATCGAAATTTACGGGTACGCGTTGTACGCCGCGTATAAAAATGAGAGTTTCAAAAATAAAAATAAAATATGAGAAGTGAAAAAAATTAGACTTCTACATGGAGCAAATTACTGCTTATTTAAAAGAAATGACATTCCTTGTGAACTTAAAGGGTTGCAATTCTAGAAGAATACTATTTTTTTCTGAAGCTTTAAATAATACCTCGAATAAATGACTTCAAAACATAAGAGCAATGCGCACGTACATTTTAGATTTCTTCGTAGAAAAGGAAGTGCGCGTTATACGGCGAACATACCTAAAAATTAGAAATTGTAGCTGTAAAGTACAGGTGCACGTTATACGCCGTATTTTACGGTAACATTAAAATCTTTCAACAGAGAATTTTATTAGGTAACAAGTTGTTTTGAAAGAAGAATGATCAGTTAGATTTTTTTTATACTTGAAATTTAATTAACAGATATATTATTGAACAGGCGTGCTTTATAGCCTGCCACTGGAATCGTCCTAATAATCAGATGATTTTAACAACAATGGAAGTGGAAAAAAGTAACAAGTGACACACGACGGACAGATTCAGGAAGGACCAGACAAACCACAAGTTGAGAACACTAAAGAATAGATCACTAGACACGCACAAATCCATTGGCGACACGATCCTCTATTCATAGAGCTGTAGAGATTCAGGTGGATGGGAAAACCCTAACGATTACATGAAATGAATCTGAGATCCCAGAAACCTTAACCTTTTTTTTAACACCGAAACATGGATGACTCTGCTATCAATGGTGCCAAGTGAAACAACTTGGGAAGCCGTGGAATACCGTTCTCCAATATCCAGTGATAAGTCGTTTTAGAGTCAGATGACTATCATGTCTGAATGTGGAGGGCTTCTAAACAGTAATCCAATCCTGACCTTGTTTTTAGCGACACAGTTCCCGAACAGCATACAATTATGTGTCTAAGGGTCTGTATTCTTTGATAGTGTGTTGTTACTGTTGATTCTATCTACTACTAGTGTCGCAATGATATTTTTGAGGTATATGCATGGCATTTTAAGTCTTTGCTCTCTTCCTTGCCGAGAGTTTTAAGGTTGTCGAGGATTGTGTTCAAATACTTTCATGGGGTTCCAGTTCCCCGGATCTGTCCTCTGTAGAGCATATATTGGACCAGATGAACAGTCACCCACTGCCGTACCACAATATTTGAGATTTAGAAAGCACCGTGCAACAAGCGTGAGCCAGTCTGCTGCAAGACAATATCACCTTTTTCACTAAAAACAAATCATACTTCTGCCTATATTGCAACAGGAGGCGACGCTACATGCTATTGAAGAGGACTATTTTAAGACCTAAAAATGCTTAATTAATTACTCTGCTGCTCTGGTTTTGAAATCAATTGTATCTTTCATTGTAACTTTTGCCGCCCATCCGGTAAAGTGATTAACGACGCTGATTGCTATGCCGTAGGGCCTGGGCTCGAATCCCGGAGAATGCATGGATGTTTGTAAGTGTATAATACCTTCATGGCAAAAATGGGGGTACTCTAAATAGCCTTCAAGCCGTAAGTCCTCTCGTGAGGTTGGAGGAAGGGGCAGAGAGGTGGGAGGCCCTTGACTACCCCCAAAGTGTTATTCACAATCGGAGTGAAATCGTACAGCCACCTGCATAGTGCTCAAAGCTACCGATAACGACAGGCGTACAACTAGGGTTCTGCCATGATGAATTTCGTGAGCCTCGATCTGACACCGTCAGACAGGTGGCATTGGAAATAATAACAACATATGTAACTTTACGTGCATCAATTGGTACTAAAATCCAATGCTTTCTTCTTGGTGTGCTATTTTCATTAAATGTTAATTTGTAGTAAATTTATTTATAAAACTGGTAATTTGAAAAAAATTACTATAGCATCAATTTTTTACGTTGCTCCTCAAGTTTAGTGAGCTCTTTTTAGCTATATGCTTAACAGAATGTATTCAATTTCTGATTTTATTTATTATCATCATTGAAATAAGAGCAGTCAACATAATATAGTATAGAAAGAGTATGTAAACTTAAAAAGAAATTGTCTGAAATAAAATTCTTTTTTCGACTGTAATAATACAGAAAGACTTTAATAGAGATCCTAACCTTTGATAATATTCGCTGCATTGTTCTGCCACTAGATTGTGCATATCTCCCATGGTTCGAATGACTTCTTGCTTTATGGTTTCGTCGCACTGAAGATCAAATTCGTGCAAAAAGTGTTTTGACACTGAAGTCAGGGCTTCTTTTGGCCAGGGCTGGAACCAGTCTACGGTACAACCAGATATTATGCCGGGAAATTTCAAAGATCTGGCCCTTAGTTTTTCACCCACCTGCGAATGACATTTTCGAATTTAATGAAATAATGCTATTATTTTTAGGAAGAAGCTACAATCGTGAAGAAAAGAGATAGAAATTTATTTCATTTCATATTTTCTACAGATTATGATTACAATACGGTAAAATTGCATTAGAAATTATAGTTTAAAAAAAACTAAAAAACACGCTTTTATATTGAATCGAACTAAAAAGTAAAAAAGTAATTCTTAATATAAGAATAAAATGATGAATGAGAAAATTAATGTCATTAGGGTAAAGCGTGGGGTGTTCTATATATTTATCAATTGATATAATTTCTAACTCCGGAAATGCTGAGGGAGTGTAAAAATGTAGCACCCCACGCTTTTACCCCAATGACATTCATTTTCTCGTTCATCATTTTATTCTTATATTAAGAATTATTTTTTACTTTTTAGTTCGATTCAATATAAAAGCGTGTTTTTTAGTTTTTTAAAACTGTAATTTATTTTTTATTTTTTTTTGTTCGATCTACAAAAAAAGCGTGTTTTTTAGTTTTTTAAACAGATATTTATTCATTGTTGAATTTGTCCATGAGTTTGATATTTGGAGCCGGAATTACGGGGCTGCTGGAATTAATCTTGCTCTTCAATGAATATTAATTAAAGGTTCTGAAGTGTATTTATTCTCTCCGTTTACGGGGCTTCGGATGAATCCCGTATCGTTATATTAGATTCCGATTAGAAACAAATAAAAGTGTGTAAAAGTTCGAATTTAAAAAAAATTTAATGTACCATGTTTTTATAACGGACTAAAAAGTATAAAATTCCTTCTTTTTTCACATTTTCATGCATTGTCATTCACTTCCGAGCTATGGTCCAAATTTCAAGTCTGTTAGCTCATCGGGAAGTCAGCTTAAAAAGAATTACAAAATTCCACCCGGACAGACATTCAAGAAAGCGAGTTAATAAAAACATGGTAATATCAAGTGTCAATCATATTATCCCCTTTTAACCGAATTGCTATAATGTTAAATCGTATTATTACTTCTAAACGTATTACTTTATAAAAATAAACAATATTTAGGAGTTAGAACATAATTTTTTTTCCACATGCACAAGCCTTTTTTTATTTTAATTTTCAGAAAAATGTTTATAGTATGGTAAGAAATCTCTAACACACCCTCCACTTTCTCACATAAAGAACTCTTTTTTTTTTTTTGTTGTTTCATCTGTATTAACCGCAAGCGTATTTTACACTTGCATATAATTAGTTTTAAATTAAAAACACTCGCTTTAGGTTTATACCTTATTCTTTTAGTCACTTAATCTGGAATTTGTCGACAAATCTGGAAATGGTGTATGGAATTAGTCGTTAAATCTGAAAATGGTACATGGAATTTGTCGCCAAATTTGAAAATTGTACATGCAATAAGTAGCCAAATCTGGAAGTGGTATATGGCATTGTCGCCAAATCTGATTATCGTTATTCCCGACGATCCTGGTAAGGAAAACAGAACAAAATTGTGAAATTATTGTATTGTCATCGGTCCTTGACAAGTGTACAAAATTTCGGATTAATCTGACCTTTTTAAGTGGGTGAAAATCGAGTTCCAAAATTCCGTTACATGCAAGTGAAACTTATAAAAGCGTGTTAAAATAAGGAAATTTATAAGTATTGGATGAAATGTATTGCATTATACTGGGAGTTCGTGTGATATGAATGCTCGCATTTTTCCCTGTTGAGTATTTCGAGTCAATAAAAAGTTTTAAAAATTACAGTTCATAATATAGTTTAAATCAGTGATTCCCAAAGTGGTCTATGATGACTTTCAAGGGGTCTACGTCGGTGAAAAAATAATTTAGTGGTCCATGAGGTATAAATGATAGTCCATGAGAGAGGCTCTCATTAAACCACCCATTGTGACTTTAATGTAATCAAGAAAGGTAATATGAAGGGGAAAACAGATTTTATTTATTTTAAAAAACTTATTTACAAAATTTAACGAGGTTAATTTGCATAGTTAGAAAGTGACAGCATATATTTTATTAAAACAAGGACCATCATTTCAGATTTTCTTGCCAGAATTAAACTAAAGGAGTCTAATATTGGACATCGTGAATTTTCCCAGTTTCACATTTTGTCCCAGACAATTTGCCAAAGTAATGTTTTTTGAACCTACGTTCAATTAAATGCACTCCATTCAGATCTTGAATCTAGGTTTGAGAATGCTTTAACAATGGTAGACAAAAAAAATTTTAAAGAAAAAAAAAGACAACATTATTATAGCCGAAGAAAAAGTTCAGGGTTAACTCGACAAGATTGATGCCAAATGTTGGAAATTTTGTTATTGAAGCGCCAGATTCATCCCTCCTATTAAAAGCATTTTTGTTTGTTTCTCAGTTATATTTTATGCATAATTAAATTTTTAAATTAACATGTTTTTCTTAAGTTTTAAACACTATACTCTTCACTACTATTAAAAATTTTAAGCTCTTAAAGTAAGTAGCTCTGTACCAGCTATCAAAAAAGACATTCAAGTTGATCAATGAGCAAAAATTTAATATTAGATAAGCAGGGGTCTACCCAAAGACGAAAAACATGGCAAGGGGTCTATGAGTCAGAAAAGTTGGGGAAACTCTGGTTTATATATAAATCAAGGTTTATATATAAACTAGCTTTCATGGCCCGGCGTTGCACGGGCTTTCTCTACTTTTATAAATTTTCCGTTCCCTTCACAAAAGCAGCATGACCAATATTCTTTTTCGAAATTACTTTGGCTTCTATGTTTTCCCCCCTACGCTAAGCCCGGCGTTGCACGGGCTTTTACCGAGTGTATAACTTAATCCCCATGAGAACTTCCTCTTTCCCTCATGATGCCAGAACTTCTGTGTGGGTGTGTACACGTACGATGCGAGTGCATGGCCCGGCATCGCTCGGGCTTTATATATAAATCAACCATTCTTCGCTTGTGAACTGTCTGAGTCTTAATTGTAAGTACGGGGATCCCCTGACCTAACTGTAAGCATATGGACCCCCCTGAGTCTTGACTGTAAATATGTGTACTTCCTGAATCTAACTCCAAGAACGTGGAGCTTCCAAGTCCTTATTCTAAGTATCTAGCCTCATGAGTGTTGACTGTAGATCCTGAGTCCTAACTGTAAGCATTTGGTCACGTGAGCTCTAACTCTAAGCATGTGTGAACTGTCTAGTCCTAACTGTAAGTACATGGAGCAGCTGAATACTAACTTTAAGTTCATGTGTGGGTCACCGAGTCCTAACTAAGCACATACGCATATGTAATATTCCTAAACGAAAATTCTATTTGTAAGGTACTAAAGGCTAATTATTAAACAGTTAAGCAATTCCTATGAATGAAATATTTGTAGATTATTACAAGGTTTTAATTCAATAATTCTAATATAATAATAAAGATAAATTGCAAAAATTTTGAAAATTTTAATTCGTAAAACTGAAGAATTTTTAATGTTAAAATATGTAAGAAAAAATTTTAATACACTATTTCAAACAACCGTATATCAATTTATTCCTAAAGTTGTGACGTTTCCCCATCGCTAAATGATTATGCATGGGGTGGTTTTGCAATAATAATGTCACATCTCGTTTAGGTTTATTAGAAAACCTTTATTTTTAGGGTTCACACAGCTGAGAAGACATCACAGGAAAGTACACAAAATACACTTAACACTTAATTGACAGACGAGCACAAAATGAAAAAGAGGAAGAACTACTACATGTTGTATTGGCTACGAACTACATAGTACTAACTAATAAAGTTATAAAGTTCACGCGGCGCCGCAGGTGGCGCTAGCAGTTCAGTCAAAGTTATGGGAACTGTTACAGTCTCCCCCTCTGGCCCTGACGCCGCCTCGGCGAAGGTCCAGGAATTGTCTTTCTTGGCCTGCCTCTTTTACGAAGAGGTTTTAGAGGCTTAGATGATGGATCTTGATGAGGACGTAAAGCTGAGGTGTGATAGACTCCAATAGGAACATCGGGATCTTCAGGATTTGCCACTTCAAATGTGGTTGGAGATCGTTGGCTCAGAATAACATAGGGACCATCTCTGCGTGGCATAAACTTTGACGTTCGTTGTCGGGCAGAACTGCTCAAAGGATGTTTGTTAACCCAAATACTATCACCTATGTTGAATTTATGGCTTGGCATACGACTTTTGTCTGCGTATTTCTTACGATAATCTTGTTTCGATTCCACACGTTCCTTTATTTGTTTCGTCAGGGTGGCGAATCTTTTTAGATATGGAGTAATCTCCGATACAAAGTTATCATTCTGGATCACACTTCTGATGTCATGGTTTATGTCATCAGTGGTCCGAAGTTCTCGACCGAACTGAAGAAAAGCTGCAGTTTGATTGGTGGTTTCGCTTTTATGGGTATTCATTGCAAAGCGAATAGATGGGAGTTTATCGGCCCATTGTGTGTGATCATCTCCAACTAAGATTGCAAGTCGAGGCTTTAAATCTCTATTTTTCCTTTCCACTGGATTGGCTTGTGGATGGTAAACTGGAGTGAACACTTGATTTATATCCAGCAGATAACACACTTGCTGCATGACTGCACTGACAAACTGTGCTCCGTTGTCGCTGAGAATACGCCTGGGTAGGCCATATCGCAAGAAGACTTCTTCTAGAAGAGTGACAGCACATTCTTTTGCTGTAGCATTGGGCAGTGCAAAGAGCTCGACCCACTTTGTTGCGTAATCCTCAACAATTAGAATCCACTTTTTACCGTCAGAGGTTTCTGGTAATGGACCAAACAAGTCTATGGCGATAGTTTCAAAACGTTGACCGTACACTGGAGTCTGTAACAAACCAGATGGTTTCTGATTTGATGGCTTGAACCTGTTGCCCTCATTGCAATTTTTGATATATTCCTGAATGTATTTTCTCATTCCAGTGAAATAATATCTCTGAGAGATTCGATGGTACGTACCATCAACTCCATAGTGTCCAGCAGTTGGGGAGTCGTGGTATTCTTGAAGAATATTTTTCCACTCATGAGAGGGGATCACTAGCTGGGCTTCTTCTGATTCGGAGTCAGGAGAGTACCGATATAAAAGTCCTTGATTCATTATGTATCCACGTCTCGTCCAATTGGCGTAGTTTTCATCTTTCACAAGGGTTTCAAAGGATTTAATTATTTTCTTAATATCTCCATCTTTCAGTTGTTCCGCTCGTATGTCTGCAGTGCTACGACTAGGCATGTCGATAGTCACGCTACACACTTCACAGAACTCTTCCTTGTGTCCACATACGGGACGGGATAATAAGTCAGCTATGACATTTGCTTTTCCTGGAATGTATTCCATTTTCAGGTTGTATGATTGGAGTTGCAGAGCCCACCTTGCTAGTCTACCTGAAGGCGATTTTAAGGTGAGAAGCCATTTTAGGGGTTGGTGATCGGATGCAACGGTAATTTCTTGGCCCTCAATGTAACCTCGAAATTTGTTAAGTGCCCAAACCACGGCGAGAGCTTCTCGTTCGGTGGTTGAGTAATTTTTCTCAGCAGAAGTTAACAACCGACTTGCATACCCTATAGGATGCTCTTCTTCGCCTTTACCTTGCAAGAGGACAGCTCCTATGGCATGATTACTAGCATCAGTGCGAAGAATGTAGGGTTTCGTGGCATCACTTTGTTTCAAAACAGGAGGACTTGTTAGAAGTTGTTTCAAAGTTTGAAAAGACTTTTCTTCTTCTTCTCCCCAAGACCAGATTCTATTCTTCTTTGTAAGGTTGCTGAGAGGTCTGGCTACTTCTGAAAAATTAGGTATGAATCGTCTGAACCACGAACAGGTTTGAAGGAATGACTGCACTTGCTTTACATTCTTGGGAGGAAGCATCTTTCTGATAGCAGAAGTTTTTTCAGGATCTACTTCCACGCCTGAACTTGTGATGTAGTGTCCAAGGTATTTTACCCTATCACAAGCAAAATTACATTTACTACGATTTGCATGTAGTTTGAATAGTAAAAGTCTCTCAAATACAGCTTTGAGGTCAGTAAGATGTTTTTCGAAGGTTTCGGACAGGATTATGATGTCATCAAGATAAGAAAGTATAAGAATGTCACTTAGGCCACTGCGAAATTTGTCAATAAGTCTCTGAAATGTGGCTGGGGCCGTTTTCAAACCAAAAGGCATTCGAAGGTAGCGAAAAGTTCCAAATGGACAAACAAATGCTGTTTTGTCCCTGTCAGAAACACAAACATTCACCTGGTGGTAACCTGATTGTAAATCTATAGTTGTCATAAAAGGTGTGTGCTTCGCTTCGTAAAGCAGGTCATCCATTCTAGGTAACGGATAAGAGTCGGCCACTGTCGTAGCATTGAGGCCTCTATAATCGATACAAAGCCGAATTTTCCCGTTCGGTTTTGGAACGAGCACTACAGGGGCTGCATACGGAGATTCACACTCTTCTATGATGTTCTGTTCCAAAAGTTTATCAAGTTCCTGCTTAAGAACTTCTTTCTTTGCTGGAGGTAATCTATACGGAGGCACCGAAACAGGAGGGCTATTTCCGGTGTTGATACGGTGTTCCATAAAAGGAGTGGGCTCTCCCCCTGGTTCAAACACAGTTTCGTACTTTTTTAGCAATGTTCCCAGTTCATTTTTCTGGTCAAGCGTTAGACATTTACCTTCATCATCACGCAGTAAGCATGTATTTTCCTCAAGGTTAGGTCTGCTTTGGACTTCTTGAATAATTGCTTCTTTAACAAAATCGTAGGTTCGATGGGGTGAGTCACTAAAGAACCAGTTGCGATGTTTCAGGTTTAAAACAATGCCAGCTTTCTGTAAAAAGTCCATTCCCAAAAGTGTTCTGTTTCCTTTAGCATAAGGCAAAATTATTAATTGTGTACGGATTACACGTTCTTCAAGTCTGATAACTACACTGGTTGTGTAGACTTCCACCTCGGACTTATG
The DNA here is from genome assembly GCA_019973975.1 of Trichonephila clavata. NCBI lineage: Eukaryota > Metazoa > Arthropoda > Arachnida > Araneae > Nephilidae > Trichonephila > Trichonephila clavata. Next base: position 87,614 of record BMAO01004925.1, read on the forward strand.
GCCGTCAGCGAGGGACATAGTAATTTGAGTCTTTTGGAAATTGGCTCCTTCTTTTTGTAAAAGGAGATACAAGGTTTCGCCAGCAATTGAATGACTGGCTCCACTATCGGCGCATGCAGTGCCCCATATGCCATTTACAGCTAACTTCAGCACCGCACTTTGATTTGGAGTTAAAGAGCATGAATGCAAACTGATGTTGCCAAAAGTTGCTGAGTCCTTATTCACTGCTGGTTTGCAATTTGGACATCTGGGTTTTGTAACCCTGGCTTACCACAACCATAACAAGATACAGATGGCCTATCTGATCTGTCATCAGTTTTCAGTTTATCACCTCTATTGAAAGATGAAGTAGGACCGGCTTGGTTGGTTTTATCAAATCTACTATCATATGAATTTCTTTTTGGAGCGTAAGGTTTAGAAGAATTTTCTTTTGAGTTGACAGTCTTTTTTACTGAAGTAGTATTTCGAATGAGGAAATAAGCATCCAATCTGTCAGCTAAGTCTGAAGGTGACACCCATTCTGACCATTCATGCATGAAGTGTTCTCTTGTTTCGGGAGGTACATGTCTTTTAATTTGGTCAGATATGATTAGGTCTTTTAACTGTTGAAAGTTGACAATTTTCAATTCGTTCAACCATCCTTCGAAATAACTTTTTATTTCAAAAAAGTAATCTCTCCATGTGTTCTCTTGAACTTTCTTGTGTTGCCGGAAAAGTTGTCTAAATTTTTCCGCGGAGAGTTTGAATCTCTTCAAAAGCATTTCTTTGACATGCGTATAGTCTTGCGCTTCTTCTTCGGATTCCCTAGCGATGAGTGTGGCTAAGTCACTTGGCAAGGCTCCAATTAAATATGCAACCCATTGGTTATCAGGTACTTTTAAAAATTTTAATTGTCTCTCAAATAGTTTGAGAAATATAGCCATGTCGTCTTCTTTCGAGTTAAATCTGGGAATCAGATTCTTCAATTCTAATTTAGGCTGCTCCGAGATATCAGTGTCGTTACTTTGCGGAACTCCACTCATTTTGGCTTCAAGTTGCAGTTTCAATTTCTGCAACTCAAAATCCATTTCAGCCTTTCTTCTTTCCAAGTCAGCTGCCTGTTCGGCTTTCTTTCTTTCTTCTTCTTCCGCCTGTTCGGCTTTCTTTCTTTCTTGTTCTGCTGCTTGTTCGTCGTTTTTAATTTTTCCGAGCCGTTCCTCAATTATATTCGTAAATAAATTTTTTATAGAAGCTTCTTCGTATTTTTCAGAATTTACAATCAAATGTTTTATGTCTAAAATTCGTAAATCTTCACCCACAGAGAGTCCCATTTCCCAAGCCAACTTTCTCAAATCCTCTTTTTTTCCTTTCGTGAGAAATGCCATACTTTCTGTGATAAAGTTCAGTTCGGAAAAAAAAAGTTAATGAAATGGTTTTCTTTTTGAGAAAAAAAAATAGTATTTTCCTAACACACTGAAGCTGAAATCAAAACACTGAAAACTTTCATTTAAGAAAATATCAAAAGAAAATAAGAGTTATAAAATCAAGTTAGAACATAAAATGCATAATAAACTTGTACACACAGGTTTCCCTGAAGAAATATATTGAATTTATAAGAACCAGATAATTCTCAAATGATTACAACATTTCACAGTATATCTCAGAGAAAAAAAAAGAATATATAATGAAAACACTTTTCGGTCGGATTTATATTCCAGCTGGGAAAAAAATACATTACTCATCAAACCATAATAAAAGTAACAAAAAGATGGTTTTCAATCTCCTTTTCTTAGTATCAGCACAGCGGATGTTATGACTAATTCAGCGCAATTGAGTGATCATAAATTAGTGCGCGGAGAATAAAATTAGCTTACTCGAGCAAAACGAAAAAAAGCTTACGAAATGTTTCAGTTTAAATGAGATTACATATGCATGCAAATAAAATAACATAAGAAATACGATTACACTTGCAAAAGAATTATTCTTGACAAAATGAATTTTAAGAATTCCAATTTAGAGTATTCAGTTGAAATTCGTTTTAGTTAGAAAAGATTATTAAGAGCTCTTTTGTGATAACGGAATAATATTTCACAAAAATATTAATAAAATGTTTTCACAATGGAAACCAGACTCTGAGCACTAATCTGCTTAGGTATACTTATACACAAGCAATTAATAAAACTTTTCAATAATTTTGTTTAAACACAATTATGCAATAATGACGTACGCTTTAGGTAAATTCAGATATGAAAATGCATTCAAATATAATGTTTCAAAGTAATTTCTTTTTAGAAATAATAATTAAGCAATGGACTGCTTGCGACACGTAAAACATACAAATATGTGAATATATGTAGATAAGAAAAGTTTTTCTATTATTTAAGTATAGTTCTAATTAAAATAAAAGAACAATTTTCAAACAAATATATTTTGTCACCTTGACAGTTTAAAATTAAGAATAATTAAACTTCAAGATGAAATTTCCTTTTGATTCGAGATGAATCGTTAAAATTACAATTATGTTAACAAATAAAGAACATTTACTTTGAAAATGTTAATTACTTTCGATTCGAGATGAATCATTGAAGTAAAATTCTATTTAGAAGATACAGAATTGTTTACTTTTAACAAATCTACTTTTGATTCGAGATGAATCATATATGAATGGTTTCAAAACAATATGGTCTTTAAGACAATAACGATTCAAGGAATCGTTAATTTTTTTTTTTTGATGAATTTAATTCAATAGGATCAAGGTGATCTTTAGAAATCAAAAGTGAAAATAGTACTTATCCAAATATGATATCCTTTTGCTCAGCTGGGCCTCACTGGGCGCCAGATTTGTGACGTTTCCCCATCGCTAAATGATTATGCATGGGGTGGTTTTGCAATAATAATGTCACATCTCGTTTAGGTTTATTAGAAAACCTTTATTTTTAGGGTTCACACAGCTGAGAAGACATCACAGGAAAGTACACAAAATACACTTAACACTTAATTGACAGACGAGCACAAAATGAAAAAGAGGAAGAACTACTACATGTTGTATTGGCTACGAACTACATAGTACTAACTAATAAAGTTATAAAGTTCACGCGGCGCCGCAGGTGGCGCTAGCAGTTCAGTCAAAGTTATGGGAACTGTTACA